>JAIEZT010000026.1:6523428-6725928 GCA_019594935.1 Periophthalmus modestus | reverse complement strand
CAAAGAAATAGGCCTATGACAAGCATTCACAATAAATTCGAGTATAGAAATGAAAAATTATGCTTCTGACATTTAATAGAAAAGAAATGCTTGTCGCGCTCCGCTTCCTGCCTCGCCCGAGCTAAATGTTTATCATGTCGTCACGTTGCTCTGATTACCCCTAAAAATGAGAAAACAATAGCTCTCTAGTCTTAATTTGAGTTAAATTTCATTGTGTGCGCAGTATATTACAATTCTCGTCGTTTCTAACCTTGTGAGACCAAACTTCAGTGTAGCAACAGGTGGCATGTTTTTTTCTCCCAGGCCGGAATCGAGGCGAGATTCAGTGAGACGTGGCGAAAAGTAGGGCGTCATTCAGCACCGAGGGACGCTGGACAGCTCCCACGGCCAGTTTTTCCCTCTACAGGCTCCAACTGTACTAATAGAATAATAGAAAAAATGAGCAGTTGCATAAATGTCCAATTATGTATTTAGTATGATATTGTACATATAGGAAGCTTTACACACCATTGTACTAACTCAAATGTAAAGATGGACAAGTGTATGTTTGTGGCATCTACTCTTCTGGGGTTGTGGGGTCACTTCTTGGTCAGGTCAAAACGTACCCCCTATAATCATCTTTCCACTTGTCTCCTGTTGAAGACCCTTCCCTCCTTGCTCCCTCGCTTCCTCTCTCTAAACTGTCCCCTTATTCCTATCCCATCCCCCCTCTTTCCACTGACTCCAGTCTTGTTGCATAGCTACCAGCTCATACTGGAGACGCAGGACAGCCATCTCTCTCCAGTCCAAATGTGACTTATTGGAAAGATAACACAAATTACCCAGATGACGGTTATACATTTAAATTATGTGTTTTTTCGCAGTCAAATTGAGCATAATTACAAATTGTGCACAGCTTATTGTGACAGCTTTTTGTTCATTGCATATGGTTTATTCTAAGTGCTGTGGCTGTGATCCGCGCTCTCTCACTCCCCTCCTCCTGCCATCTCCAGCTTTTGAGAGCATTTGAAAGGTTGGCATTATAACAACAAAGGAAGGATGGAATGTCAACATGCTTCACAGAAAAAAACACAGAGATGGGAACTGTGGGAAAATTTCAGTTCAGCTATACCCTACCTGGGATGCCTTAGTCAAACACCTGTACCACATCTGGAGACCTCCACAAACTCCACACTCACAAAACAGTGTACCTAAATAATAATGCAAGGACAACCTTTTCTGCTTCACTTACAGAATGGATGCACTCGTGACCCAAGAGGAGATATGTTGGTAGGGCTGAGTGGAAGACTAGTGATTTTGTTGTGATGCTGATCAAATAACAACAAATCCCAGTCTGCCTCTGAGCACAAACAGTTTTCATCAGTCTACGTGTGTTCACATCACGTCCTTCAATGTTGGGTGACTCTTCAACTATGCTTAAAGATGCACTCAATGAACTTTGGACTGGAGGGGCTCACAAGCTATTATCCTGTACGTAGATCAGGATCAATAATATTCAGTACAAATATGATAAAGTGTTTTTCATGTCAATGTCTACTACTGTACCTTTGTGCTTGTTTACTCTTTACTGAGACAAATGAACAAAAAATAAATAAATTCCAAAAATGCTAATTATTTTGAATTGGTTCCTTTTTTACTCATCAAAAGTGTCAATACCTTTCAGATTGATTGACACTAAATTATATACTGGTCAAGATCACGCTTAGAAACAGCCTATCCGGGGTGTTTCCAGTCCCGAATTTTAACCAATGTCTGAATCACACAATGATACAAGGTCAAAAACATGATTTGCCAAGTCAAAAACAGAAGATCATAAAGAAGAAATGGACTCACAGATGAGATGCCCTTCATGGGGAGAGTATCCAGGTTTAATGTCTGAGCGTGCAATCGTAATTTTCTTCTAATACTTGGTTCAGCTTTGAAAGACCAATGTTGTTCAAAGAGATATTCTTTCCCCTAATGTGGGTGTTGAAGAGGCTGAAGGTCTCTTTGTGAAAGGCAGGGTAAACTTGTTGTGCACAGAAGCTTATGAATGGTAGGACATGACAATTATTTAATATCCAAATATAGAAGGGTTAATAAGGTTTCTATACAAAAGCAGAGATGCAGTGAATCACTCTGAATTTAGTGGTGGTGTAAGGGCCCCAGTGGGAAGAGAAATAATTAGGAATCATACAAATGCTAACCATCTTCCAGTGTAGTTTCTGCTCCAATTTAGTTTGCAGTGACTATGAGCACAGCTACCCTTTTCTAATATTGAATTTATTTCTTTGCAAATAGACCTGGACAAATAAATAAGAAGGCTACTGTCAGTGAAAAGTCTGAGAGCAGAGTATGCGCACTCTAGACACTCCTGTCAGGGACATAAAAATCTGAGAAATAGGAGTCGTAAAGATAAGTAGAATAAAACATCAACTTTTAATAACACTTTGTGCTTAAAAGTTGATATGGTATAGTAATATACATATGGATGAATGGCAAAATGCAACTCAACTATAGAAAAATAAAATGACAGATTTGAATTCAATCATTGGGATTTTGATAAATGCTGTGATTCTTAATTAGACATGCCTGATGACTGCTCTCATTCTCTGCTCCCTGTAAGTCTAAGATTGGCAGCCTGCAGCTTTTTCATATAAGACCACGGGCTGGTATGTGTTGCTAAGCAACACAAAAGAGTCAAGTGCATTTGTTTATTGGCCACCAAGACTCAAGATAGAGTTTCAAACTTCAGCTGAAGGTCCTTGTATTGTAATTTTGTTTATTAGTTTATTCATATGGGTTATTTACATTGATATCACTGGCTGCACTGTTTACTGTGTGAGGATAGGCCTGTACATTGATCACCAGTAGTATCACATTGTGAAATATACTAATTAGGCAGACTCACCAGAAAAGGCATTATAAAATACTATTTTGTATCATGAAGGATCACAGTAACAAGTAGCAGGCACATGCTCTTCTCATCTGTGCTTCGGCTCACTGCAACAGAGCTATGTGATGACCTTGTAAGCAGAGCTCGATACACAGTCTCACATAGGCTAGTCGAGCCTTTTCTAATGTCAGGACAATACAAGCTCTGCCAAGAAGCAGATGGTCTTAAAAGCTGAAGATACAGATGTATGTGTAAAGGAAGAAGTGCACAACAGGTGACAAATTGCACCAGACAGTGCAGGCCTAATATAATGGACGTATTCCCTCGTTGTTGTCACTGACTGGGCATCAAGCCTAGTGTTATGGTATGCCAACTGTTCTCCCATGTCTGAGTTGGCAGCCGTTACCAGCACCCGGCCCCTCAGTGTGACTGCAAGTGTTGTCACAAAGGGCAAAGACGGTGAGCGAACATGTCTGTCTCATACAAGCCTAACCAGCATAATCATTAAAATCAAATCACCCTGATGCTTTGACTGAAGCCAATGTGTTTTTGCAATTATATTGACCATAGATCTCGTTATTTCTCATTCTACAAGCACTTAACTTTCTGTGACCCAGACCAATTCAGTTTCTATATTGTGCCAGTAGGTGTCACCATCTCCTTCCCCACCGGGATTACAATTTGACCCACACATGTAATAGTACCTCAGTTAAGCATGTGCATAAGCTTTTCTAAGCATTACTGGGAAAGCCAAACCAAACAGAAGGTATTTATCAACTCAATTTTGATAGTTTGCTCATGTGAATAAAGTACTGGAAGCTGAGGCTAAAATTTTGTTTTCAAGATTCTCAATGTTGAATTATACCCACTTTTACAGTGCATTTTTACAAAAATATCCATGTTTCATATTTTTGTCACTGACTGGGGCATTCAAGTGGCTCAGATCCGATTTAACTAATTTGTGTGAGAAAACACTAGCCTTCAAGACATCTTGACAGAATTGTTTGGATCACCCACTTTAAGTGAGAAAAGTGTGTGCACTGTTAGTTTAAAGCTGATCACCAGAAGAATACACACAAAAATCATGCTAACATGAGACAAATTACTTGACAATAACTCAGAAACACACATTTTAAACATCTCTTTTTACAGACATAAAAATGTTTGGGATTATATTTACAAAATGAAACATGAGTCACAAATATTGAGGCCTCTATATATCATTATATTACATTTATAAATTTTGGCAACAAATTCAATTCAAAAAGTTGGAAGCCAATTAAAACCTCATAAGATAGCATTAGCAAGAAGGACAAACACCAGCAAAGTAACCTTAGTACACATTTAAAATATTAATGCAATTTAAGAAGTTGCCCTTTACATAAAATTAAGATATGCAAGTAGGTGCTACATTGGTAAGATGGAACCGTTTTGTTTATGCTTACACCATTTAAATTATATTATATTTAACTTCATTGCATACATGACTTTTATATAACCAATTAAAGGACTAATAAATGACTCACAGAAAGCCATAGTTTATCCTACAGCACACACATATTTTTGGCTAAAATAAATATAACAGATATATAAAATTGACATTTGTTTGACAGTTTTACACACCTTTAAGTTTGAGATTTGACAGATGACGTTGAATCAAAAGAAATGTCTGGCCCCATTCACTTGCTATACACAGCTGGTGTCAGACCTGATTTACATACATTAAGAGCTTAAGCTGGGTTGATTTGACAGCTCAAAATAAAGGGTCTTTCGTCTTGTCACAATTATAAAAAAGAAAGGGCTTTTAATCCATACGGGTGGCTCCTCATGAAATGTATTAACACTAAGATAGGTAACGACTGGTTAGGACCAATATTGTTCAGTTTTAGGTGGTCTTCACCAGGTCGTAGACGTGGATATGTACATCATCATCATATTTGATGTAGTACACTGTAGGTTTGGCAGGAACCTGGTAGATCACTAAACCGGTCCTCTTCAGACCGTTATCTGTGACATACTCCACCTGTTTACCCACAAGGCTCTCTGGCTCCTCCCCAGGTTTCCTGTCTGCTGGAAGCAAATGCTTATTTTCTGTAAAAAAAAAATAAATATAAAAAAATGTTAACCGTGCTCCAAGGCTGACAATAAAGTTTACATTTGAGATACTGTTGTAGCTTTGCAGTATAAAGAGATATAAAACAAATACAAAGTTAAGATGGCTAATGTAAAAAAAAAAAAAAACTCCACATACAGAATACACTGATGTTGTAAGTTGCAAAAATATGAAAATACAATTGCTACCAAGGTAAAACTTGACATACCGGATTCTGGTAGCACTCGCAGATCTCCATCCTTGTAATCATCCCAGAGCTGGTACATGTACAGCACTGGGTCCTTCTCATAGGTGATGTAATACCAGTGAGTCATGATGGGTGCTCTGGACAAGACCATTCCTCTCCATTCGTTCTTTTCACCATCCTCCTTCTCAAACAGATGCTCTACTGCACGACCCACCAGCTCCTCTGCCCCAGGTGGTACCTTGATTTTATTGTTTACTATGGGAATGATACGTCACAGATTTAGTTAATTCAACAGCAACATCATAGTAGATGGCACATAAAACTAAATGCAAAAATCTCTGGATACATTATAAAATTTGACTCACCAACTTTTTCTGTAAGCACCTGCAGGTTTGATACACGTCCATCTTTAAACAACTCGATGCCATAGACACAGTCAAAGCCATCATATTTCACCATGTAGAGAGAACTGTTGACTGTAAGCCGCTCAAGCACGGTGCCCTTCCACTTGGTCACATTGCCCTTTTCTCTCCAGGTGTGTTGGATTCTGCGACCCAGGAGGTTGTCCGGGTCTGGGCTCAGAGTTGAAGCTGAGCTCTCACTCAGCTCGCCACTGCTACGCTTTCTAAAATAGTAGAAAATAAAATGACAAAAGGTTGGAAAAAATATCTGAATGTAGTAACAAACTGGTGATGGTGGTGACACAGACTTAACTAGTGTTCAACAATGCCCAGCGACAGTCATATTTGGTTACATTTTCTTTAATTATCTAGCAGCAGCCGAACCAATACTTATACACAACTGTCAAATTATCTGTCAAACCAAATGATTAGTGTGATTGGAGTACTACACTGAGTAATTCTTTTTGTATTGTGGATAATTCTGACTTTGAAGTTGTACTTTGGTTTGACTTTTATGACTAAAAACTGTGTAGGAACTTACCTGGCCCGTTTTTTTGACATATTCCCATAAATTCACAGCGCTGTAAAAAAACATGCAAAGAATTGTTTATAATGCATAAAGACACACAGAGAGAACAGTAATGCATGTTTAATATACATAAAACATTTACCATAACCAATAAGGAGTTTACAAATCCTGTCTTACAAAGCAGTGGAAATAGCTAAACGTTCCTGTAACCGGATGTAAACAAATCGACGCGAGCTAACTTACATGCTAATGCTAAAGGCTACTCGCTAACATAGCCTACTCCAGGTTACACATTTATAGCTACAAATAACTATGTGGCCAATAAGTGTGTAACTCCAGACAGGGAGGCAAGCTAATTTAAGATTGTTAACTTAAGTTCGGCAAGCAAAGCATAAAACACATATTTCATAGCACAAACCTTACCAGATATGCACAAATATAAAAACGGTCACGGGCTTTTGGTCAGGGTTCGTTTTGACAGAAAAAAAATCCCAAAGAATGTGGGTGCTGCATTTGAAGACATTAGCTAGCCGAACAAAAGAAAACGCATCGCCATGTAGACGCTTATTTTGTAGCAGGGTACATTTTACGTTCACGGAAGAATATTAGACTGACAAAAGTAATGAATGCCTTTTCACATATATTAAGGATCTGAGGCCACCGGAATCAGCTGATTATCCTACCTGATCAATTATTTCACATGTGTTTGTCTTTGCAGAGCAGATTCCAGTACCAGAAGGCTGTGGACACGGAAATGAAGAGCCTTGGACTACAACTCCCAGCAGCACCCTTATGCCGCAAAGCATAATGGAATGTAAAGGTACTTTTTTTTTCTTCTCTGTAATTTTCTAATTCTCCTTAATACATCTCCATGTTCTGGTAGGTACACAATACACATTTCAGTCTTCATTCTGTGCACTTCAAACGAGAAAATGGCATGATGAAATAGACTACGACATTTGCTGTTGTTTAGGAAGCTGCAAAAATTTGGGATACAACAAAAGACTTGACCCGTATTAAATATATTTATTTTATAACTTGTTTTGTCTGATTGATAAGGTACATATTCAATTATGGTTACAATAGGGTATTCAAAATAATTAACTATGTGCATAGGCCTTTCTCGTGTGCCGGTTTCAACCACAAGATGTCACACTAAAGCCAGATCTGTCTCCAGTCACTTTTCTGATGATGGACCGGCCTGTGTGAGGAGAGTGTTGCAGTACCTTTGGGTGCTTGTCTGTCAGGGTGAAAGCTTTGGTTTTATCTTATGCCAGATCACCTGCTGCATGAATGATTCATCTACGATGGGATGGGGATGAAGCTAGTGTGGTGTGTACTGTGTCTCTCAGATATTCAGCTTCCAATTTAGACTTTATATAGCAAATAGCCTTCTCTTTAATTTGTTATTGACTAAAACTGGCTTCTAAACAACATAATGGTTGATCACCTAAGATATATGATGCTTTTCACTACTGTTTGTTTCCTAATGTCAGATTAAAATCTTTGTCTCAAACAAGTTTGTCCTTTTGATTTGTTTCATCTGCAACCTAATTTTAGGTTTTGGGGAGACCAGATCAGCCTGACAACTATGCTTCTGAATGTGTGAATGTGAATCTAATCACTTAATTTAATTGTTTGATTGGAGAGAAGTTGCTTTTTATGGAATTTAAACACTCAAACTACTGATCGCTTCAATAAAAAGTGATGCACTGGCTGAAAAGCCTAACATCCAAGGTTTCCTCCTCTTGTCCATGTTGTCACAGCAACAGAAACCTGCATGTTGAAGAGTATTAAAAGAATGGTTGGGCTTAAAATGCTGCTGTGCAGTTACTCAGTGCAAATTTGTCGCATTTACAGGCCGGTTTGCTTTGCTGTAACTTGAATTAATGGGAATCTTTTCTTCTATGTGAGCGTCATTTGTCTTGGTATTTGTGCAGGTTTCTTTTACTCTATCATCTGAGAAGGTGAACCCACTGTGGCCCAGTCTCCAGGGATGTCATGAGAAATACTGCCTCCAAAAATAGAGATCTTCTTCCATACTCTGCCAGGTATCTATCCTGCATTACGGGACAAGAACCGGTGCACTAATTACGCTCACAAGTAAAAGCACTGAGCTAAAAAAAATCTGTTTTTGTGAAGTATTGAAGGAGACCACAGAGAAGACTGATGATCAAAGTCAAGCCAAGGTTAGTGTGTGAGGTCCATTGATTAGATATCTCTATTATTAGCTACTCCCCTATGCAACCTGAACTATATAGCAGGTCGAATAGGTATAGCTGCTATTGCTAAAAGAGGTACCTGCTTTAATGTTTTCTATGTGGCACCTGGCAACTAACATTTGCTTTGTGAATATCAGTACCTAAATCAAACTAAACACAAAGGCACAGCAGAAGGACCTGTAGAACAATATATGCACAAAATGTGTTTCGAGTTGCTTCAGTTTAACAGGCCACTTAACTAACTAACAAAATGTTAAGATGAATGTTGACATCCCTAGGTTTACAGTTCATGAATTGCCTAATAAACTAGTTGAGTTTTTTCCGGTTACTGGCTCTTAATGTTTTGATTGACCCTAAGTACTACCTTTGTCAGCGGATTTCGTATCCTACAGGAAGTGAATAAAGCTTTGAAGTGAGGAGAGAGGGTGAGGGGGGTCAGATATGTCTTTAATGGATCAGAGAAGTCCCTAGCCAACCTCATTCTTGTTTTCTCTCATTAGAAAATAGAGACGAATGTAGTGGAATATGCACTTACAATTATATTTTAATGTTATTGTCATGCTCAAGTGGTTTGGGCGTTGTGAAGTATTCATTCAGTGTGGTAATAAGTAAATCCCTTTATTAATTGGGTTTTAGAAACGTGGAGCTGTTACAGTCACAGTTAATTGACCCGAAGAATGGAGTTGAGGATAATTTATACTTAACTATAATTACTGTAGCATAGAATCTCAAAAAGCTTCTAGTCTCTCTCTCATCGCCCTATGGCTCATGCTCCTTTCACCCCAATTAACCAAGTGTGACCATATGGAGGAAATCTTTACTGTTCAGTATATGGTTTAACGCATATAAGTCTATCTCCAGTACATCTCTTTGTATTATATGGCAGTTGTTTATTTGCTTCCCGTAAATATATTCTACCATATTCCTGTGACTGCAACTTTGAGCCATAGACTGGGGACAGTGGCTAGCTGGTCGCAGGACACCTATTCACTTTCACAGTCACTCACTATTGGCAAAGTCATTTTTTTTATATGTCTTGGATGGTGAGAGGAATCCAGAAACCCTTAAGAAAACACAGAACATAGAGAAGATAAAGACACAACATTGTCTATATATCATGCCAGTGGTTCAGGTCTTTGCAATACATTAGCGAGAGACATTTCTATCGTAGGTTATTCAGGGCTATGCAACTACGGTATAAGGTCACCAGCATGCATATTAGTCAAACAGACGACTGCAGTTATGCTACTTTATGTGTAGCTAATAATAGCAATACAAATGGACATCATTTTGGATGTAATGGTCTGTTTTGGCCCCTAACACGCCCTGTCAAGGACACTCTGCTCCCTGTTATTGATGGACGGAGTGTTGAAGATGCAATCTGACTCTGTCTACTTACTGGATCGGCTTATTCACGATGGCTGCCTCCACATGAAGCCGCAGACGAGCACTATGCACTTTGTTTCCCCACTGAGATAATACGCTGGAAAATATATTGATCTCAGCAACCCCAAATCTGATTTCTAACAGTGATTACAACTGGGTGTTGCAGAAATCCTTCTCTTTTAGTATTAGTTCACAATGGTGAAAAAATGCATATGTATGAAATGAATTAACAAAGACTTCATAATAAATAGTTTATTAAGAATGTAACTACACTGACCCTAACCCCTTAGTAACTACTTAATTAAGGGGTTAGGGTCAGTCTTAGTAAACTATTTGTTCATCATGAAAACCTTTTTAGTTTGTTTTTTTTTAGTTATGTCTGTGTAATCCCTCAGTCATCCAGGTCTGATCCATAGTAAAAGCTAAAGTTAAATCTGTCAACTGGACAAAAACCTTTAGGAGTGAATACGTTTTGCTGCTCATCCAAGCCGCTAACTATACTGAAACTGGAAACAGATGTTTACAGTTTCAGTGTAGTTAGCTCCTCCCTTCAGATAAATATAATGCAGCGTCCACCAGCAATCTGACCAGAACTGAAGAAGCGGCTTGGATGAGCCGCAAAACATCTTCACTCCTACAACTTTTTGTCCAGTTGACAGTGTTAAATTTTGCTTTTACTTTTTAGTTATGATTTATTAAGGTTATCAAAAGTATAGTTATTAAAACATTATTGTGAAATGAAGAAACATCTTGTTAAATTATGGGTGGGTGGTATATATTTGGCATAAATTATATTAGTGAGGAAAATGTTGTGATGTAGAAGCCGGAAAACAGACATGGCTTGGATTAAGCAGTTAAACAAGAGGTGAAACTGATCATCTTTGACTACCCCTGCAATGAGGTGTTTATGGTGTAAGAGACTGTAGTCAGGGGGACAAGCACAACTCAAAGTAGTTAAGTATGATCTTTACTACACAGATAGCCACCATTTTATAGACCCCAAATAGGTACTTTGTGTATGGAAAATTTGTTCATCCAGGTAAAATGCATGTTTGGTTGACCTGTCCACATAACCAGACCTCTTCAAGTTAGTTCATGGGCCACTTCTGAGTCCTGTGTGAATGCAGCCTAAGTAGACTGTGCCCACGCTCTCTCGCCTTGTTCCTCAATCCTTTAATCTGTGCATAAACCCACTGTGACTTCATCGCCCTGAGTCATACTGTATCAGACTGCTCTTCTGCCTGTATTTTTCCCCAGTGCTCTCTTCCCGTTGCAGAGCACAGACAGCGGGAGGTACTGCACTCCTCAAAATCTCTGTCATTTACACAGAAGTACATCTGATAGCCTTTCAGTTGGAACAGGATCTATTTTTACCCAAATATGTAAATAATTATGATCTAACCCCTCAAAGCCAGTAGCTCTGAAACACATGTTGTAAAATGTGCCCTTAGCAAAAGCATGTAGAATTATGTAGTATGGAAATGGTGAGCTATAGTGATGTGCTTTCGAATACAATTAACACAATAAATCTGTCTCATAAAATGGCTTGTAACGTCGTTTAGCTTTACTGGCAATCTCTTAACATTAGTCACTGTATACTGTTGGCAAGGTACTCTATAAATATAATTTATTGTGAGCAATCAAATGAATGTTTTCTGCTCACTGAACAGTGTAATATATGAGATTATCAAGCTCTGCCAATTATCAATTTGTTTACGCTATTGCCAGCACCAAAGGGCAATGGAGTCCCATACAACTGCATGTGTCAGTGTTGATTCTATACACTATCATCTGCTAAACTGCTAATACTTTTTCCTAAATTTGGTTGTGCAAACTAGTATAGTTCTTAGTTCACTACTTTTTCAAACACTCATAGGATACAATATTGTGAGTTGTGTGGAAACAAAATAGAACAAAACACAAGCAGTATCTGTATCCTAGTTTGTATTCCATCTTATATATCTGCATAATGTAACAGTGTCTGGGCAGAAACACACACACTGACGTCACTGGTATAAAACTGTGTCTGTAGTTGTAAATAAGTGCCTATTTCTTTCCTGTCTTCTTCTTGGAGCTTATGACGAAAGCACTGCTTCGATTCCACAGGGTCACAAGGAGTAACAGACTCCTTCCTTCTGTGTGTGCGTCCATGTGTGTGTGCGTTTGTGTGCGTGTGTGGTGATGACGGCATCGGACAAGCTGTGTGTCTCAGCATGGGGGGTGGCTTGTGTTTGTTGAAGGAGACAGAAGGAGCTGAAAAGTGGTGGTGCGCCCTGTCGGTAGCTCATCCAGTGACTCAGCAATTTCACCAATGAATTTTGTAAATAATCCCCTCTTTACTTCTTATCCCTTCCTGGCCCTTTTTGCAGAAGCTACATAATCAGTCATGTCTCATTAGTTAATTGCTTTTAAAAACGGCATCTCATTGTTTAATGGATTTCAATTTAGAAAGAAATGTGAGGAAATCACAACATAGCTTATCCTCTTATGATAATAATCTATAGAGAAGTTTTGTATTGACTTATACATTGCAAAGTCATCACTGACAGCATTCATGTGGTTTAGAGCCTGAAGACGTCATAGGCACTTTGCTGAAACCACAGAAAGACAGAGGATAGAAATAGACCAGGAAGAGGAGATGACCTGTGTATTTTGACATCCTAGATAACACACACCATCCAGATGTGTGTATTGGGAATTAATACTGAAGACAATGGAGAGAGGAGGAAGAGGAAGAGGAGGAGGAGGACAGAAGAGGAGAGAGGCATGAGCATTTATGACATAAACTAGAATCAAGAATACATTAAAAGTGAGGTGTACTTTTAGTAAAATGTCACTTGTGTAACTTATAAACTGTGCACACAAACCAGAATAATTTTAAATTGAGGAAAACAAAAACATGGTCTTAAATGGTCAGCTCTCAGAACAGTTTTACCTTATAGCTGTCACTTTAAAGAGTGTTGGCCACTAAGTTCACTTAATTGATCTAAAATAAAAATATAACCCCAATACTTTGAATTTAATACGTTTGGTAGAATGTATCAGACATACAAATTACAAAACTGAAGGAGTGGCTGAAAATCTCTATTGCAGATATTTCTATTATTACGCATTCTTTTCCATCCAGACTTCTGATGTTTTCCTTTGTGTTGCTTATGTAAACTGCTCCTATAACAAATTGTCCCTTTTTAATTCTTGAATAAAGAGGACACATCAGAGCCAAGGTCCAGTTGTGATAAAAAGCCCCTTGGAGTCTGCATGTGCATGTGGAGCTGGGCGCTGCAGGCTTGTATGAAGGTGATGGATGCTGTGGGGGTTTCCCAGTTCCCCTGACAATTAGACTGTCAGAGCGTTTCCCCTCCACTCTCTGAGACAAAGACCTTCTCCACAGGCTCATCCATCTTTTCTAAGGCCACATAAAATCACCAATGGGAAATTATGATCCCTCACACAGTGCTATGTCCCGCTACAATGCACACCCAAGCATACCACCTGTAAAATATGTATGTGTTCAATAATGCTTGACAAAATGATAACCTTTGTTATTGTTCTGTTTTAAAATCACCTCTTTATGGCTTCTAAACAAACTTTTCTCTGTTGTATTTCATAGTCACAGAGTAAGTGCATTTGTAGTATATAATTAGTCCAATAATCTCATTACTGTGTGTCATATCACATCCGGTCTTCCTGTTAGTTATGGCTTGTAGGGATCTTTATCAGTTGTGGTAGCCTCATCTGTACCATAGAGCTCTGCATTTTAGTTTTGTCTATTCGTTGTTTTATGTTTAAAACTTGTGAAGTCTTAGGACTGTGATTTCATGGATCATGTTTTGTTTCATTGTGTTCCATATTTAAAGTTGGTCTTATTTCTATGGTTCCATGTCCATGTGTTTTTAATGTGTCCTGTGTGCTTGTGTTTTTGAGTTTTATTTCCTGTATGTTGATTGGCAGCTCCACCCTCATGTATTTCACCTGTTCCTTATTTCCTGGTGTATTTTAGCCTCATTTTAGCCTTTAGCTTCCCTCTGTCTTTTGTTAGTGCATTGTCATTGTCTTATCCTTCTGTGTGTTCATTTTTTGTGATTCCTTGGACTAATTTCGAATGGTGTCATTTTGTTCATTAAAATATTACTAGTTAGCAGTTTTGCATTTTGAGTCTTATTTTAATAACCTCCTTGTGACATGTGAGCCTTTAACTGTTTACTAACTTAATTAGTAAATGTCATAGTTGATCAAAAATAGTATTAGTTTATTGGAACTATACAGGCTTTCTATGGATAAAAATAGAACAGGGAAGAAATGGAATGAGTTAGCTGGAAATTTTGAGATTTTATTATGTCTTTTTACATACAAATATGCAATTTATGAGTACATTTCTTGTCTTGTCCTTGCAGTTTATAGCCGGATAATGCATAGTGAGAGAGCTTTGAGAGCCTTTGCCAATTCCACACCCCATTTATTCGACTAATTGAAGCACACAGTATTTCTTTAGTCAACCAAGAATTTCTGAAGTCGATTACCATCCTAGAAGTATCCCATTGTTCAAAGTCCAGCTACTGTGGAGACTGATTTGTCAATTCAATGTTTCTGTCTTGTAAACTCACTGACAGAACCAAATGCTGTTTCATATTTTAATAAGATAACCTTTTACCTACATACTGTGTTCTCTGATGAAAACTTTACAAAGAGCCGTGTTCAGACCGAGAATATTTCTGTCCCTCTCTGTGGACACGTGTCTCTGATGAATAACAATGTCAGTGAATGCAAACCTTGATGGAGCAGAACAGATGAGATGATTCAGAAGCCACAGCATTGTCCTATCTCTCTTTACTTTTGCGGCAGTCTAGTGCAAATATAACCCAGCAGAACTGCACATGGGAGGGACAGGACGGGCAAGAGTTGTTAAAGGAAGTGCAGCCACATAGATACCTCAACTATTACATGTTCAGATTCAATTTTTATGATTTCTGTTGCAAGTCATAGCATCTTTTTCTCACATTATTGTCATTTTTTTTTTTTTTTATGTCTATGAAATTAATTTAGTCCTCCAGCAAATCAACAAACCTAGAACTAGTGCTGAATAATTTAAGAATTATATATAATGCTGATTTTTTTTGGTGATTATTTTATTATTCTTGCAGTTGCGATCTTTAAAAAGTAGGATTCTGTTAGTACTCTTTTCAACCCTGTCACAGAGCGGTAACATTTAAGAAAACATGACATGTGAAGCACGATATTAATCCTAAAACCTCGTATATTTCAAAACAATAGACATTCTGTTACCTAACTCTTGTTTACAGTGGACATTCTGTTATCTAAATAATTGCAGTTTTTGCAATTTCATAATTGCAATTTCAATTTGATTGTAATATGGTGTGCAGCCTTGTCTAGAAGTGTATTTAGTTTCGTACACGTGCTAAGTTATTGTTTAGTTATGTTTACCACAGCGAATTCTACTGTCCAAATTCCCTCATATGCATTTCTAGCAGCAACATTTGATTTACATAAAGAGCCCATGTTGCTGCAGGCTCTGCCCTTTCACTGTTCATCCTTTTCTCGCTCTTCCTCCTCCTCCTCTTCCTCAAGAGGATGCTGTCCATTACATAATTTGTTGTTATAAGCTGATAAATGGCTATGGTCATGTTCTGGAAGCAGATCCGTTAGCTTTCTTTAAAATTACTTAAATAAAAAGGACTTACACATACATTTGATACCAAGACTATAGATATATGGTAATTGTTTTATTTCATGCTATACTTAATTAGATTAATAAGTGTTAAAATCGAATAGTCGATGAGGCTGCATACACTAATGATAGTATTAATGGTTATGGTTGAAGCATGTTGGTTCTTGCTTGTGTGCAGTGTGTCATTTAACAGCAGATTGAATTACACTTTGGTGAGGGTCACATGGTTTGTAACCGCTGAGCGTCCTTGGGTAAAGACTGCATTGATCTGGCACAGACTGATAATTGTTTTGGACCTAATAAGAAAAACAAAACTCCTTCAAGGATAAAATGGTAAAATGCTCAAAATGAATTGACTTCCCTATCTCCCCTGTGTCCTGTGGATGCTGAGGGCTTGAGGACAATTTATTGTATATTTTGCTTGCTTTTCTGATTCATTCATATAGAACCAAATGCTAACTGGCATTTGTATATGTGTTTTTTGCTTTAATGCAGGTACACATAACAAGAACAAAGTACACCTGCATGAATTGTGAAAGCTGAAAACGCATATTTGACCTACTGTAAAACACCTGGGGGACACAAATGTGAGGGTTGCCCAGAGCTGTTCTAGGAAAACTGGATAGAGATAGATGAGGGACACCAGTAAGTGGCTAAATAAGCAAATTGCCCTCTGGAGGTAAACAGAGTGGGGGGTAATGCGGGAGATATGATTAATTGAAGTAGGACAGCCAGGGACATAGACGAGGACCAGCACTGCAGTGGAAGAAAGTGGAGGACAACTCATGATATATAAGATTAACTTAAACATACTTGTGGGACAGTTAACATAGGCAGGGGCACGTTTACCAGTAGATAGAAAGAAACTGTGTGCAAGTGACTGAGGGAGAGAGGACATTATGTCACGTCAAGGTAAGTCTCAACGCACTGCGGATGGCCTCACCCACATTTGTGCCAGAAATAGGGAGGCTACGGCAACGCTGTGGCATTCACCTCACATCTCAGCTGCACTGTGCGTAATCACCAATTCCACTGTTTTAGCAACGGTGTGATCTTAAACTTCACACTTCTTTATAAGATGATTCTCGTTATAAGAGTGAACAGGGTTTTGAATGGTCCTAAAGTGAAAAACACTACTCAAGGAAAGGAAACTTGTCGTTTTGACAAAACATAAAATATGGGGTTTAATGCTATGAGTAAAATATATGTAAAAGACATTTGAACCACTATTTAAAAATAACATTGTATTTGATTATAGGCTGGGGTCAGTTTGTAGAAAATGAATGGGAGTCAATACAATGTCCGCTGTACTAATGAAATAGAGTGAACGAGTGTGAAGGAAACAGACAGAAAGGACAGAGGAGTGTCCTTGGGCTGCCCTCTGCTGTGACGCACGTACCCACCCAGCCATTCATGCACAAACACACCCAAGCACCCTGTATTTAGTTTCACATAATAGCTGAAGGGAGTACTCCTTTTATTTGCTATTATGGGAATATACCAGTATTCCTACTATATGGGTCTATCTCAGTCAGAGCTCCCAGACATGTCGTAAGAAATGCATCAGCCTGTGTCTGCAAAACGTGATCTCATCTACAGAATGAGGCTGGCAGAGGCGCAAGTTAAGACTGGACACATTATGTTTCTTTAGACTCTGTTTACACCCTATGTTGTGTGCTGGCAGTGTAGCAGATGATGATGGCATGAAATCAATTCATGTTTATATGTAAGATTGTATCTGTGAGTTATGCTAAAGCTGTACAAAAGATAACCTATATCGTGTGTTTTCTCCTGCCATTGGCTATGATATGTGTAATGTTAGATTTAGGATTAAAAAAGACTAATGAATACACACCAGTGCAATATATTGTGTGAGTTTACTTTTGTACCATATGTTGTGTGTTTTGTTGCTCTGAGCCCAATAAATTCAAGTCAACACAGAATTAGTATGCCAATGCGCTCATCTTTTTATTGCACAACAATGTATCATCTTTTGACGCTTAAACAACACTGCCATTGACTGACAGACCAGCTTATTGAGAGAGACCAGGGTGTGGCTCCATGTTCTCAGCTAGCAGAGGGGTGGACAGCCTTTTAGAAGAGGTTCAAATCAGCTCTGTGTCCTCACAGCCAACACTTCGCTCAGAATGAGCCAAATAGCTAAACTATCAACTTAATCTCCTGTTATCAATACCCATCTTGTCCCTTGAAGATTTCAAATCTGATTGGAAGTGCGGTACTCAGGCTGAGAGCTGATTTGGGCCTAAATGATAGACATCAACTTAGCCTAGGCAGAGGTCGGAAAGACTTTAAAAGCAGAAGTCAAGCCTGAGATGGTGGCAGACTTTAGTACACGTGTCTTATTTCTGTGCTGTAGTCCACATGGTGCTGGTATAGTCTGGCCTACACCAGACGCTGCTGGTGCAGGCTGCGGAATGCTACTAAGTATGGACATGTGCTAGTCTTTTATTGGAGCGTTTTAGAGTTTTATTTAGACGTGATGGAGTGGTGAGTGAGTAACACTTTGCAGTTTGTGCCAATGTCTCTCGGCTTCATGTGGGATTCGAACCCCTAATGGCATTATATTCTCCAGTGGGACCAATGTTATAGAAGGAAAGGCACAGGAACACACACACACACACAAACTCAAGCACACGAGAGACAGAGTCCTGAAGCAGAGAAGGCTTAGGTAAGCTAAGCAGGCTACAGTAGCTACGACACAAAGATATAATTGACAAAATAAAATTATTGTACACAACAATGTCTAGATTTGAAGGTCCCACTAAGAAATGTACACAGAACTCTGCTTAAATAAGAAAATACAAGCATGCACTCTGCTGTTAGTTGTTAGGGTAACACGACCAGGAGTCAGGCTCCAATGAGGCAAAGTTTGCCCCAAAGATTTTCTCAATGGCAAACACTAGGACAGTGTGCAACCAGCATCAGAGCTAAAGACGTGTGCAACATTTGGCATCATAAAGAATCTCTGTCATGTTCACACCATAATGCTGCGTCTATGTGCATCACTCACATTATCACTATTATTTTGATGTTTGGCTTGTTGCAGTAAGCAGGTTAATAGTATAAGCAAAGTCTAAACTGCTGAAACCACCAGAAGCCTTCAGAGCTCATCTCGTGGTAGAAAATGTTTCTATACAGCAGTTTGTGGTAAAAACACAACAATGTGCCCCACATGTCTGTGTATACCATATGTACAGGACATGGACTTACAGAGTACAGCGCAAATGGTGTTGGAAGGCTCAAACCAACAAAAATGTGCAATTTTGTGTTTCCCAAAGCAGGGAAAAATATATTTACTGACATTGTCAATTTAATTCACTAGTCAATATCTAATGTTATTACATATATATTGCAAGTTAATAAATAAAAACACTTATCTGCAATTTTACAGGCACATACATACCACAAAAATAGACTATGTGGAAACTATATACTAGGCACAAGGTATATACAGTCTATGTGCTATGGGCACATTGTATAAACAAAAAACAGAAGGTTAAAGCAAAGACACATAAACACAAAAATATACCCTGATTTGCTAACATATCACACCAAGGCAATCTGTACCTTTATATCTGGTACTGTGAAGATGAGAGGTTTGAATCATACATACTCTTCGTATCAGTCAGTGGCAAACATGCAACCATGATTTCATACCCACTTGAGAACAAGGTCCAGAAAAGATCTGTTTAAACAATCACACTTAAAGCTCAGCCATCAGGCAGAGGCAGCCTTGTATCATGCAAACATGTCAATGGCAGCGAGCCACTAAACTGTGACATGGACACAAAACAGAGGCTGAGGGCTTGGCCTGCCTGTATCGGCCTATGGCAGAGTGCCCACAAGACATTTTAAATCATTTGAGTGGGCGTGACTCACACAATAAAGTATTAAATACAGTGAACAGAGATGTGCCTGATATTGCCTGAAACATTAGCTCTTAAACTCTCTCCATCTTGCTTTCAATGACTGTTGACACATTAAAATCATATCAGCACAGTCCTGATAGCAGCTTAATAGGGCAAACTCTGGTTTTAAAACAAAGGAACAGGGACTAACTGATTGCACTGAAACTGTTTCCAAACATACAACAGCTATTGATTCATATACTCGGGTCATTCACAATCATATTGGCATTTGGCATGTACCTTTCCCATAGGAAAAAAGCAATATAGAGTTCTTGTGTTGCTGATGACTCAGGTCACAGCACTGTGACCCACATAAGACAAAGAACAAGTTTAGTGCATGTCATCTATGTAAATGAATATGGTTCAGGAGCTGGGGTTAACAAGCCATACACTTAAGCCCTTAGATAAAACAATCACCTTCACTATGTTGAGGAGTTAAACAGGTCTCAGGAAAAGTGACAACTCAAAAGTCATTATTAACCTCTATACCACCATTGTGGATCCACCTTGCTTTGTGAGGCCAATCAAATTCAAGGAGAATCTTGCAGCATGTTTTTTAAGTTGATTATAAAAGGATAGACAGCTTCACTTTATATAATATAACACTATGCTGCAGCAATCAATAAAACTCTCTGAAAAGGTAGCAAACCTGAGTGAAATGTCCATCGCATTGATTTTACAGTTTAGCTATGGACCAAACCCAAAAGTTGGATGTAGTCTTTGTTGCACATATGAATGAGCTGCCTATTCTTGGTCCCAATTGTATAGTTTATCCTTTTGGTTTAGCCAGATCATGTGTAGATAAGACATACTGTTAACTTTTTAGGAAAACTGCACATTGATTTTCATTTTGAAGGCTGTAGTGCAACACAAAGTGCTTAATGTCCTCAGTGCTCGCTTTGGTCTGAGGACTTCGGCGTCTATATACAACTCACTCATGTTCACTTGTACCTTTACAAAACACTAAATCATGTATCTCCATAGGGCAGGTGTTTGTGCCTGAAAGCCAGAAAAAATCTGATGCCCAGCCAAGTATTTTGATACACACAACCCTTTACATCTAAAAAGACATTGAAATCTCTTTATGTACATGGCAGTTTAGTTCTGATTGGCTTTCCAGCTTCTCTTATGGCATACATTCAACAAGAGAAGATATGAAGCTTTAACCCCACTTTCAACATAACCCCCAAATATAGTATGGTTCTTTTTGTTGACACATTCATAGGAGTAGATGCAGATGCAGTTACTAGGAAGTTAGAGATTCATTTGTACTTATTCAAGTAAATCTACTTGTCAGCCTTTCATGCGCCATGTTGCTCAATTTCCTCCCATCCCAATATCACAGTATTTGTAAAATTACACCAACATTTTAAGGACTCTAAATTGCTTTGGACATTGTACATATCCTAAAATGTTTTTGTTAGCAACATGGTCACTGGATAGTTAAACCTCACTTGAGGCATAGCTGCTGGATTCTTGAAGATTTTATGATAAAAAGTAAATGGAAAAGTGATCTTTCCTGTACAGCATATGTATAGATATTTATATCATATATATTTATATATAGGCAGGGTAGAGTATTGCAGACTTATATTGCATGTGTTAATCAATAAACCTAGACAAAACAAGCAAGTTTACAGTATGGGTTGTAAATGTATCCCTTCGATAAAGCTCTGATTACTTTCTGTTCACTCTCATCTCCAGGGATTACAATCAGTGCGCTGAGCAAACAGAGGAGCGTTCGCTTGATGGTTCATGGTCACTGTGCCAGACAAGTCATGCTCAACAAAGCCATGTAGAGCGTCCATTCTCTGAAAATTATAAGAGAAACTCCCACACAGACACTCACCCACATGTACACATACACACAAACCAAATATATGGCTTCTAACTTTGAATAAAGGCAGTTAAATAAATGGCATTTTCTTCTAGATTTCTTTTCAGTTGATACAGACACAACCAAACTTTGTGTTCAAGCTCACCTTTGGTTTGGATAGATACAATGAATATAATATCATTCATTCTCTCCTCAGCAATTATGTACACTTCTATGTAAGATCGACCAGCGGTCTACAACACTACGCTCACCCTTTGAAACAATATGAATAGCAATGGTTCTTTTGCTATGATAGCTTTTGTATGAAAAAAAAAAGACACTAAAAACACTTGAAATTCATTGTCATTTGACCTCACGTCCCTGATTTTCAAAAAAGTCCAGCTCCTGCTAGATTGCATTGCATGGATTCTACACAGTATGTTTCTTCTTTACAAGACAGCAATATACAGTAGGTGTTTGGAAGCAGTGTAAGAGTGATACTAAGGGTGCTGGCCCAGCTGACTGAACCAGATCAACCTTACAAGTTCAGTTGTATAGATTCCTCTTATAGCAAAAATGTCAGACTTTCATTTTGCTTGTAAGGGCACCAACACAGAGAATCCTCTTAGTGTCGCATGACCAAGGTTTCTTTGGTCACTTACTGACACAGCAGCTGAACTGACCAAGAACTAACAAGGATTTTCACAAAAAAGGCCTCTTTCCTGAACTTCACCAGGGTCACAAATTGGAAGACAGCCGGGATCTAGCAGAGTCTAGCTCTGGAAGGCTGACAACTGAATCTTTTTTGGGGACTCCAGAGTCTGGAGGTGCTACTGCCCCCGTCACAGCAGGTCCACCAGGGGGAGGCGTAGAGGCAAAGGCCACCCTTTGCTGGGGGCCCCCTGACCTCCCCACACCTGAAGGCCCAGGCACACCTGAAGGCCCAGGTACACTAGGGTGAGAGGACTGTGGGGGGCCGATGGAGGTGTTGGAGGTGCATGTGGAGGGAGACGGGCTGGGCACTGCAGAGACAGCCTGCGTAGTTCCTTCCTGGGGTAGTGAAGGCTGAGAGGCAGACAGAGCTCTGCTGTCCTGGCTCAGACTGCCTGTGTGGAGGGAGTGGGTGCTTTTGTGAGAGGCTTGCCGCTGCTGTGTCTGTGTGGGGCTGGGGACATGGTGCTGTACTAAGGACAACTGTGAGCCAGAGGGTCCTGCACTGGCCAAGTAAGGGAAAGTCCGACCAGTGGCTGCAAGAGGGCTCTGGACAGGAGGGCTGGAGATGGCAGAGCCAAACGCCCCTCCAAAAGTCTGAGGGGGCTGAGCCTGCAGAGGGGACATGGACACTGGGCTGGCCAGGTTCTGCATCACTTGGAAGCGCCGCACCATGCGAGGGGACTGCAAGTTTCCAAGGCCCACCAGAGGATTTGCCATCTGGGGGCAGAAGCTCATGGCCACAGCCTGCTGTAATGTGGCAATAGCAGATGCGCCCTGTTGCTGACCTGGAGGAGCAAACATCCCACCAATAGACGGAGTCATAGACATGGCCCTTGGCCGCTGTAAATCCACCAGTTTCACCATTTCCCGGTCATATTTTACAATCTCTTGGATCATCTCATTCTCCTGGTTATTGAAGACTCCAGAGTTGAGATCATGCTGAACCTTGTGCATCAGGATGGAGTTCTTTTTTCCTGTAAAATAAACAAAACATGCAATCATAAAAGTACAGCCTTAATCAGAACAGAAGAAATGAATAGAGAAGAGTTAGATTCAACATGCAATGTTGAACAGAACAAGCCTTGAGCTATCAAGATATGTCACCCTTTGCTCTCATCTAGTGTTACAATGAACTATGTTGGCATGAGGATCAAAGTAGCTCATTTACTCAAGATCTCAATCAAAAATATTCAGTTCTCTGTACTTCAAGTTACCATTTCAATGTCCTATTTGAAAACTCACATTTCCTTTAGAATCTACTGTGCAACATATCATGCAATTTTGCCCACCTATACGATCCAGCCGGTCTATGGCAACGGTCTCAAAGGCTCGCCTCATCATGGGATATTCTTCTAGCACCTCATTGAAGTGATCCACAGACAGTGAATAAAGGCGGCAGTAGGTCTCTGCTCGAACGCTTGCAGTTCGCCTTCCCCGGGTTAATAAACAAATCTCTACAAAACAAAACAAACCTTTAAAGCAATTTTGTTACTAAATTATAAGGCATTCCCAAAGAAGAGTTTGCACCTCCAAAATAAGAGCCATCTGAGAGTTTCATTGCCAGAGTTCCTTTGGTAATGACACTGCAAACTCCATGTTGGATGAAGTACATTTTCTTCCCAATTGTGCCCTCTCTAATGATGTAGTCATGTGGTTGGAACACCTCAAATCGCAACTTGGTCAACATGGCTGTCACAAAGTTTGGCTCTGCATTTGCAAACAGTGGCATGGATGCCACTAATTTGCGACAATTGAAGTTGACAATTTCCTGAAATAAGCCAAACAACCATTATTGTAACAATTTGCAATAAATGAGTTATGTATTGTGCTTTACCTCTCTGAGTGGCTCGCTGAGTTCACCCAGGATGCTCTCCTCATCAAACATCTTTCCCTGGTATCTGTGTTCATAATAGTCATGGATCTTCTGTCGGAAGTCGGCCGGTAACTTGTGAAAGGACATATATTGCTCCACTTGTTTGTACTACAAAACAACAGAGATAACAAGATAGTATTATACTTTTTGGAGAAAAAAAACAAAACATTACATACAGTAGGTTTTGGAAGAAGTATGAGATTGGGACAAAGATTAATGAAACATATTGTGTTTATTTTTACTTGAGAACAACTGAACACTGGTTTAACGCTGATTAAATTTCCTCTCAAAATGAACCTGGCTTGACCAGGGTATTCAGTTGATAATAATGACATAGTTCAACGTGACACAACAACTACAATATACTATTAACTTCCTATTGAGTTGTGTGAATAGAAAGTCAATCAAAGCAACCACAGAGAAACTCAGCTACAGGAAAGTGCTACAGACAGAGTGATAAATGTGTTAGTCAACAAAGCTGACAGGAAACAGTTGAGAAGACGAAATCCTTCTCTTTGCCGCCAGTCTTGATGAAGTAAAAGTAGTGAGTTTTAAACAATACAGTTCTACTCTCCCTACTAAACTGTAAGAACTTTTGTTCAAGAGTATTTATTGGTGTGCAATACGCTTTTAGACATGCTTGCACGTACGTGCCTTGGACTGAAAATTTGTGGCAAATTTGTATATGAAACTTGCACTCTATTGGATTGTATCAGGACTTAGAAACATATAACACAAACGGTCACTCTTTCATTTGTGTTGTGTACATTTGTGTCGAAGTTTTTCCAACATGGATTTCTCCATAAGAAGACTACAAAGCCTATTCTAATCACAAATTTAGACATAGAAAATGCAACTGGCACAAATCCATGGCCTCATCCATTATGATCAACTTAATAGTGGATCAGAGAAGGGAAGATGGTTTCTTCTTTTGCCTTAAACAAAACAGGGGTTTATAGATTGGTATAATTCACATATTTTGCCATGACTCCAAAGAGGAGCCAGATGTATAGGCATTATTGTATTCTGACTAGAGCAAACATTTCTATTGGATTTAAAATGTTTCAACAGATATTGTTGAAAACCCTACTGCAGTACATTTAATTGGAAAAGCTTTGATCATCTACAAACATATTTTGATCACCCACGCTATGAGTGCTCTTTTCAGCAGACATATACTTGCCCTGTTAGCAACAACTATCACCACGGAGCTAAAGGTGACTACTGTCTGTACTGTTTCCCAAATCACATAGCATAAGCAAAACACGCATCATTTGAATTATTGAGCTCCTTGTACATACACGGAAGTCTCTAGGGATGAGTGCGCCTGACTCTGATGGACTTATGCAACACACAGTGAGCATTTCACCTGCACCTCTAGTCCTGACACATACAGATGGAGGTTGGCCTCCAGGAGTGACCCTGTGTCACAAGCCTTTACCTGTAGTGTCCGAGCACACATCGCCAGGGCAGGGCCGTACGACATCCAGATACTCACAAAAATATTACATTTGCTGCTGTGGTTGCATAATACGATACACATTTAGCTGTACTAATATTGACAAACTAATTAATAGAAAATAAATATCTTTCCTCAGTCTCAAATCAGTTAATCTATTAACTGTCACTATGTATGATTCTGAAATAATTTAATCTAAATTTCATAATCCATTTTGATCAGCAAGTCTTTTAAAATAACATAGACAGATTACAGTCAATAACATAAGCAGTGTCTTTCTCAGCGTATGCTTTGTATCATTTAGCTTGTATTCTGTGTATTACTGTGTGTTTATGTATGCGCCCTACATACGTTGACTATTGTGAAAAATAAAATTGAATTGAATTGAATTCTGCAGCCCCTCTGACCCAAAGAGAACAAATGAAATGCAAAAAAAAAAAAAGTAGTAGCCAGTTAGCTTAGCAGTAAACCATGCACCTCTCAAGGACATCACCAGTACTGACACAGGCAGAGAATAAAGGAGAGATCATAAATAAAGTCACATATGACGTGGTAAAAGGCTGTGATATGTGATGACAGTGGATTGGTCAGGAAGTAGAGGAGATGGGTAAAAAGCATTCAGGAGATGCTGTTCCTGAGTCTGAGAGCAGCGGAGGCAGCCATTGGTGCTTACGTCACCTTCAGGATGACATTGGCAGGACACACAGGTCTGCTGCCTCATCAATTCTGCTGCTGCCCAAGGGGACATCACAGCACATAGTGCGTCTCATTCTCTGTTTCCTACATCCACCCCTCCTCGTATGCCCTGGCAACGTGGCTGTACCTGGCCCAACACAAAAGTGCTCTCTGATTGGCCAATGAGAGCCAGCAGCTCTCCACACTCTCCAGCCGGTGAGACTCTGCTTGGATACAGAGTGGCTACACTCCACACTACAGACCACTGTTGCTGCTCCTCATCACTTCTCTGTTTCCATCACATTTTCATCTCAGGATGCAACTAATATTTGTGGAAACAAAATCCTATAAATGCAACTCAAGAACTGACCCTTAAGTGCTCAGTGTCATTGCACATGAATGTGACAAAAAAAATGGAACGGACAGATTATTACAATAGAAACAAAAGAAGGATCATCAGGAAATAGTTTACACTTGAGCTCCAGCCCTGCATTTTCCAGGGTTAAATTGAGCTCTCCCTCCACACCACTCCAGACAGGTCCATCAACAGACATGTGGGGGCCCGGGGCAAAAAACCTCACATGCGCCCCCTCTAATATAAATTAAGGAAGAGAGTCCAGTTCTGGGCCCCGAAGATCCTGGAGCTTGGGACACCAGACCTCTTTGTCCCCCTCTGTCGACTTCCCTGTCCTGAGCTCTGGAGCTCAGGACAGGGACAGGTTCTGACAGAGCCATCAGTCTGTAAGGCACTCATGTCACTTTTTTAGCGACAGGTTGGCATTTCTGATACAAGATCTAGTCCTATTAGACATGTGTTCAGTTATAATAATGATTTATCATCTAGCTATCTAGCTTACCTTTTCCTGATACTGTCGTCTGGAGGAGTCCAAGGACTGGATGAGGGCTGTCGCGTGCCCAATGAAAACAGCGTAGCACGTGGCTCCAACGATCATACTGAGCATTGTGAGCCAGATGTCTGAGAGACTCTCGGGGGCCTGCCGACCATAGCCAATGCACAGCATGTGACTCATGGCCTTAAACACAGCGAAGGAGTAGAGCTCTGACCAGGTATCGTTCTGCAGGAAAGACATAAAGAGACGTAAAGAGTTAAAGACATGCTGAAGGACAGAGGAGAGAGAGATGTGGCAGACAGGCTGCGGAAACAACAGGGTCATGAATAGCACTTATACAAATGAGAACTCCAGGGACAGGACTGCTTTACTAAATAAGAGGAGGAAAAGGAACCAGGGGAGTCCTTTGAGGCCTAATCAGGAAAAGTAGAAGTGGTTTTAAAATTATTTCCTCAGAGAAAAATTATAATGAGAGGTCATTAAGTATGCCCTTTCAGTGCAGTGTGAATTTACTTCCATTACTTTGCCTTTGTATATTTGTCAATATGCCCCAAATTGTGAATGTAAAAATATGTCTACCATACACACGGAATGTTATCTAAAAAACAGTTTTAAGACTTTATCTAGAAATGTTCCACATGTTGGCAATATAAATATTCAGAAAGAGAAACAGTAGAGTGAAACAGGTTGAATAATAGATGAATGATGAGCACTTTGATTCTGAAATAGTTCAGGAATCCATATACATTTCAATAGCTCCCCCAAGAGACTTTAATTTGGGAACCATCCACTGTTTGTGACTAATCACAGCCTTCATTAGCCGGGAAAAGTCTATTTGGTGTTTAGAGTTTCACACTTCATGTGTCTTTTCTGCTGTGATACTGTGCCTACTGAATACACAGAATAATCTGTAAATAACAGACATTCTATACCATATACTGTAACAAAAATGAACAATAGCTGGGGAAAAGGAACTCAAATGAATCTCTGTTGTTTCCAAATGATACACACGACCCTCTGCGACTGAAAACTCTTCAGCACATAGAGCCTGAGTGTGCTTGTAAGAGGATGTTATTGCAGTGCTTTTAACTCGGTCTAAAAAAACACCTGGGTTCCTTTGGGACGGGTGTAATCACATCCGCGCCATCGCGCTCTTTGACTTAGAAACAAACACCACCGAACACTAGTCCATTATACAGCTGGGACAGTAACATTCACTTTTCTGGTTTATTACCAAAATACTCACTGCACGTGTTCAAATAAAACTGATCATGTCAGAAGACCTTTGACACTGCTTGTTCAGACAAGGCGCATTGGGTGAATAAAGAAATGTAACATTGCATGCAGTGATTACAGTCTTATCTTTTCCCACAGCACAGCGGCCCAGTCTCACGGTTGTCACAGCAGGATAATAGGGAGGTGATGCTGTGTGTACAGTGGCTACGCACACAATAGTAATTACACAGAGGAAACTATATATTGTCTGTCAGTTAGGCCTTTTGTCACTATTATCTATGTGATTCAAAAAGGTTATGTCACTTGCCTCCAAAATGACTGTGGGAGTTAATGCTGTAAAGTAACGTGGTGTAAAAACAACCTGTCTTTCCTGAGGTATTTCAGACTCCAATTACTGTTTTAGTGGATGTCATTGGGAGTACTTGGGACGCCCTCCACTTCTTCTGCCTGTAGGCTCTACTGTATCAGGGTGCGAGGTGTGATGGACGGCCAGGTTGCTGCACAATTGCTACTGTTAAGTTGTAGACGACTCAATAGGGAGGTGGTCTCAGGTGCTCTGGGCCTGTGCAGAGCTCGGACAGCCTTACAATGGGAGACTGACAACTCTCCGGGGAATCGCTGTCTTTGATTATGCAGGGCAATGACAGATCCAAACTTTGTCATTCAAACTCCAACTACAGGATGCACTTTTAGTTCAAGAGCAAAATGTAGCTCATGTTTTGTCGTAATGTGGGGTGTGAGGCGGACCAAAGATGCGGGACTCGGGGCAAGTTTAAGGGTGTTTATTGACAGAACAACACAAGACATGTGACGGGAGAACATACAAGGAGCAGGTTGCTGGGGAAGACACGAGACGGGAGCACAGCCGGTACCGGGAGACAGGGTCGGAGAACACAGGCAGGACACGGGCAGGACATCAGCAGGACACGGGCAGGTAGCACAGAAGAGACACGAGGACCAACAGTGATGTGAGCAGCACGAAGAGACACACAGTGATGTGAGCAGACGACCTGGCAAGGAGAGCTGGGTCCTGACTCCTTTTAACCACCTGCAGCTGCGTTAATTGCCCTGATGGGCTGCAGGTGTGTGCGGGAGGAGCCAGGGCTCCGCCCAGCTCTGGAGTCAGGCAGGTGAGGGAGGGAGAGAGGAGAACACAGGAGGCAAAACAGGAACAGGGAAGCGTGGATCATGACATGTATAGACTGTTCGGTTATCAGTTCAAAAGGAGTGCAAAGTGATTAATGCCCCCATGTGTAGTATGATAGTTAAAGGTTGAGATAACTAGTGCTTCGGATGGAAATTAAGGTTTATGAAAATATCTGATCTGTACAGACTATGCCAAGCACTATACAACTGTACAGAGAGAGCCTGTCCTAACCAGATGAGCTTCCTGCATACAATCTGGATAATGTCTGTTTAGTGCTTACTCATGACAATTCATACTCTAACTATCACCCATTCTCACCTTTTCTCTAGTTAAATATAGACACACTTATTTGTCTAATAGAGACATGATTTTACAGCAAATAATACCAGGAGTTACAAAATGACAGGGGATGTTTGGAAGGTCTGCCATCTGGAGTGCTAACCGCTGACATTTTATTGAATAATTACAAGTGATATTGTAACGTAAAGCCTTTGGTGTTGTTCACAATGTATGTTTATTTAACAGTAATTACCATTAAAATGTTCTATAATGTAAGTAAAATGGGTGTCATCTTGACTGGCCTCAGCCAAGTGCAATCTGTTAAAAACCCTGTTTGGACCTGTGCCTCCCGCTTGGGTGAGTGAGCTCTCCTCACACTGTGTAAAAGGCTACACTGACAGACAGGCCCATAAACAAGCAGCTTTTATCTCTGTGAGAAAGACATGGCAACAAAGAGCCCAGCTGCCATGCCACAGTCCCCCTCCCATCCCTCTGTTTCACCCCTTTTTATCTTTTCTGTCATCACCCCACCAAGCATGAGCATCCAGAAGTGTGCTCCAATCTCATGTCCAGTGCCTCTCCTAAAACTGTTCCCTGGTTTAGTGCCACACAATTGATGCGAGTCATTGTTTTCACAAATGTTGTCCTAGAGCTTAATTGGCACAAGTTGTAACTTTTGATAGCTTCCAAAGGTTTATACAAGTGTCTATTAAGTCAAATAATTTGGTATTAACCCAGAAGAGCTGCATTTAGAAGGAAATAAAGATTTTAGTTTTTTATCAAAGCATTCCTTGAACTAAATAATGCATCAGTTTCGAGACCTGTGTGTGAACAAAAAATGGTTATGTCCTCGAGCTATTGATTTACACTGTCACAACACGTTAATCAGTGATGTGTGACCACGGTAATCCCCTCTCCAATCAATGAGAAACAGGATGTGTACAGTACCTCCATCTTGTTCAGGGACACCCAACAGTCTGAGGGAAAGTCCTGAAGCATGGGGACGAGGAACTGCAGGCAGCCATCCCAGTGACACAACAGCAGCATCATAGCAATGAGGTTACAAATCCGCATCACTGCACTGGCCAGGTCATAGGTCATGTGGAAGATCTGTCAGACAAAAAAGGTAGTTGAAACAGGTGAATGAATGTGAAGTGAAATTTTGGATTTTAGTTTTATGTGATAATACTTGATACATTCAGAGGCACAGTGCTCTGGGCTAGGTGATTAATGAGTTGGAAGGACAGATTGCCATCATCCCTTCGTCAAACTCTACAGGAGCAGGGTAAAACATTTGTTCGATCAAGATCCATGGCATCAATCATGGTTTGGCCCAGTCATGAAGAGGTAGTCACTCACGCAAGCCCCGGGCCAACTCCACAATACAGTCACAACCTCAGAAGGAGGCACACAGGCAGTGATAGACGGCCATTGTCATAATGCTTAACAACTGGTAGTCTGTGTCGCCTTAGCCATCAATCACCCTGAGATATGGGACAGTGGTCAAGCACCAATCACCCAGCTGGCCTCATGCTGCCCATACACCATGGGATGTCTGATTAAGCACGCAGGTCAGTGAGCATCAAGTCTTAACTGCTAAGAGTGGACTATATACACTTCTAAAGGCCATAACCAACCAAAAGTGATCAAAAGTGACCATATATTAAAATCCAAAGAATTAAACTGTGAACTTACTTTTTGCAAAAATAAGGACAATCTAAAACAATGAAATAGTGGGTGCTGTAAAAACAAAATGAAAGATATAATGTTAATGTTGTTAGTCCAAGTAATGTTTCTTCCACTGCAGCTGGAAAGGGCAAATCCTTCCAAATGCTGCATTTCTGCTAACCACTCTTCTTACTCTAACTGGACTGGGGTCATACTGAGGTTATTACCAACAGAAAAGAACTGAATCACAGTTGCATTTGTCTCTTAGCTCTCAGTCTCTGTGTATGCCAAGTATCACTTCCCATCAGGCACCACACCGAGTCTGTATGTGTGTGTATCACATCATATCTTCAGAAATCCAATTATCCAAAGGTCAAGTGAGCAATGGAGCCCCCTTTGCACCACACACCACTGCAAAATGCACCAGGCTGCCGATACATGGACATAAGCAGGGAGTCATCTCAGCACCTCACTGGAACTCTCATCATACAGACTACTTCTTTTATGTCCCTGCTGGGAACATAGTCAAACAGACTGTCTTCTGCAATTTACTCTATATACCATGGATGTAAGAGGCAGACTTGGTATTGCATAGTATAAAGTAAGACTTATTGAATATCATCTTTTAATGAATAGTCACAGTAAAATAACAAACAAGTACTGCTCTTATCAGTCAGGAAATTATGACCACTTGCCAACTGTGGTCACTGTCTTATATTTTTCTCCAATTGAAGGCCTCATACCTAATTTGGGCTCTGTTTTCTTGTATCTGTTATCAGCATTCATTCTTCAGGATCAGACTGAATCACACAAACCAGCCTTCACTACTTGTCACCAGTTGCAGATTGATCATTTTTCTTTTCTCTCAACAAAAGAGAGTTTTAATTGATATCCCTGCCTGAATTACGTATTACAATTATCAACTGCATTTTATGTTGGTGGGTGCAGGGTTGCTCACCATGTTACTTTAACCATTTAAGTCAGCCAAATGTATCATTTATACCTTTTTCTTCTAATTATCAACTCTGAGGACAAAATTACAATACTGTCTGTGTAATTGATTTCCCTCACAAACAGGTGCCATAATGATGAGGAGATGATTTGGGTTATCCCCATTCACCTGCAAGAGTCATACTGTTGTGCCTGAACACATTGACTATCCCCTTGTGTTCTACCCCACCTGCTCTCCCTCTGATGTCTTAATTGTTAAAACACATTTATCTGGTAATAGGCTGCTTATTAGACTTCTGGACAGTGCCTGTTGGACTGCTGGGTCAGATAGGAGGACGTGAGGGGGGGCCCTGGAGAAGAAACTTGAGCAGAAATCTGAGCAATTAAATTAAAAGTTTGTTGAAGTTTGTGGCCTGCTGTTTTTTTTATGGATCTCAACAGGAAGCCGTAAGTGAGGATTTAAATACTGTGCAGGCAGCTGGAGAAGACGCTACTGTGTGGCCTGGGATTGGTATGGAGCCAGTGCCAGCAGATTGTACACAATAGTGAGCATTTGTCTCTGTCTTGACTCCAGACTGGCTGTTACTTTGTCTGTGGCAAGGACCGGAAAAAGATTGTGCAGCCATGACTAATCTTTTAACCTGCATGTTTAGGTGAATATAGCTATACAAACAAGTTGCAGTTTTCTCACAAACTATAAGGATAAAGAGCTAAGGATTAAACATGCCATCTCCTGTAGATGAAATTCAATTGGGTTCTCTTTCAAAATATAACCAAATCACCATTTTTAACCTAATATTAGTCACATAATGTAAGTACTATTATGTCCTATACAAGTATTGGCTGCTAAATGAAGTACAAAGCATACACCCTGGAGATAATAATAGCTAAGAGAACAAAAATTACTATAAGCTTGCAGTACCTTAGTTGGTTGAGATTAACAATGATATTTAATGTGATCAATATAATAATCAAACAAAAGACTGGCTTAGTTAAAATACATTCAGACTCTAGTATGCACTCCAATAACCCACTGAATGTAGCTTGTCTCAATTTACACTTACCTCTTCCCATTGGTGTATGTAGCGTATTAATCTGGAGAGCCGCAGCAGCCTCAGAAGACTTAGGATCTTAGTAAATCGGACAATCCTCAAGGCTCGAGCAGTCTTGTACACCTCTGAGTCAATTCCTTTCTCTACAATAAGGAAAATGTAATCCACTGGGATAGAAGAGATAAAGTCAACAATGAACCAAGTTTTTAAATATTTCTTTTTTATAGTTTCAGGGTCCAAAATAATGTCCGAGTTGTCCTCTATGATGATCCCTGTGCGAAAGTTGAGGACCAGATCCATGAGAAAGAAAGTGTCTGACACCACATTGAAGATGATCCAGATTGTGGTGGTCTCATCTTTGAAGAAGGTGATGCCCACAGGGATGACTATCAGGTTGCCCACCATAAACAGCAGCATTGTGAAATCCCAATAGAACCTGTCAGAAAAGAATACATGAAGGGAAGTGGTGGGGTGGGGAGAAACACAAAAATTGAGACAAATGAGACTATAAAGTTTTGGAAACTAGATTTAACAATTAAACTGCAATTAGAAAAGGACAAAGAAGCAACTGTCTCCATGGTTACAAAGGTCTATGATGTAAGTTTAGGATTCAAATCTGTTGTCCTATTTCATCAAATGTCACATGTATTGTCATCTGAGTACTAAAAGCAACCAAACATATATCTTATGGAATGTGTTATGACATTGGCCAACAATACCTAAAACCAGACTTGACTTATAGATATTTAAGTCATAGAAAAAAGTCAGCAAAATGATAATCTAAATGAGCTTTAAGGTTTATCCTCAAATATATCAAATACAGTCCATTAATCTATGAAAAACAATGGATAGAGTATGTTCAGTTTTAATAAATTCACATTGCTAAGACCAGTACACGGTCTCCTTGTTGCCGCAACACCCTACAAGTGGATTGAGGCTTGTATTTGTAACTTGTGATGACACAGTCTTTTTTTAGGAATGGAGAGCAGATAATTGTAAAGTAATACTGTTTGAACCCATGAATCTCTGCAGGACAGGTGCAGCGCTGAGTCACTACCACTCCTGTGACTTATGCAATATGCGCTCTGACTTCATGCCGGTAAGGTGTCAGAGACAAGTTTCTTAAACATCTGTCAGAGGTGTACTTAATCACTTAGTGCTGCATTCATACATTCATCATTTCACTGTCACGGGGAGTAGATCTATTTAAATAAGCAGACATGAAGGCACACTCTTATCCAAATGATGCAATGCCACAAATAAAAAAAGATGAGTTGATGTTGTTTTGAGGTAGCTTTTAACTCAGGCTAAGCACCTATCTAAGGGATGGAGACATTTTCATAAGCCCTACTTAATACTTTGGGCATGTTAGTTTAACCCGAGGTAGCCAATGTGAAACATAGGACCTGTAGCAGGAGAAGACTATATGGGTCTTCATTGACTGGGATGTAATGAAACAAGGTTTTGAAAGTGGTCCAATTGCATCTACACTGTTAAATATCAATCTCAAGTTTAACCCTTGTGATTACTGAGTCTGCTATCTGATCTACGTGGGCCAAACGCAAGCCTTCATGTGTGAATGGGACTGGAGCTGTCCGTGGTGCTGAAACCACGCAACCGAAGGCAGCCACTGATTTAGACTTGTCTGGTCCGCGCAATCTCAATAAAATGTAAAATTTGAATGTACACGCCTTTGTAAATATTTTCTTCACGTGACAAACGTTAGACTGGCCGACTTCAAGCAGGTGTAACAACGTTTGAGCCGCTCAGAACACAGCTCATCCGTCACTGACAGTGCAGGGTGCGGAGAGCCGTCTGCGGGCGAAGATGTCTCCAGTGAGCATGCTTGAGGTTTTCGTACACTTGGCTCAAGGTGACATTCCATTACGGCCGCGCACACGTTTAGCCTACATCCTGCCGCGGCTGTTGGCAAAGAGACATGCTATTGGTTGAAGCGTGGGTTTTGGAGAAAACGTAAGGGCTGGTGTTATGAACGCTGCGGCTGTTAAAGACTATGCTCAGATGTAACGGTAGCAGGCCAGACTTGGTGAGCATCACACATATGTTGCTGTAGGGTATTGAAGCAACATTTGTTGACCACCTTGAAAGGACGTCTTTTCCAAAGTCCAACAGACAACAGGTTGTTAAAGAATAAAGGTGTTCCATATTTATTCTTTAAGATGTAAAATTGTGGAGATACTATGTTGACATTAAGCTTTAAGTGACCAAATACCTACAGTAAATGGTACTTGACAGTAAACCTAGGTCTTTTTACAGCCAAGCTCTTACCTGAAGTCACTATATGGGTGGATAATCCAGTTCCCCGCCGATTTGACCCTCTCTTGCTCCCTCTCTACCGCTTTTTGACTCCCATACATGCGCAGGGAGAATTTATTGACTCCGGGCTGTAACATGCTGCTGAATTGTCGCTGCATGAAACTGGCTTGACTACCCCTGGGTTCGGCATCTTCTGCAGGCACAATTTGAGGGCCATCTTCTGTTTTCTGGAAAGTAACAGAGGTCCTGTGCTGCTGCGTCTGGGGGCACGAGGCTTTCCTGCTCGGCGCGTTAGAAAAGGACACCTTGGAGTCCTTCTTCTCGGGGACACCTCCGTCTGCTCCGTGGCCCCCGGTCAAGGAACCGCCTGGCGTGATCGAGCCGTCCATGCTCGCAGTGGTGGAGTTACAGGCACCGCGCGCAGCACCACCGGCGTCCTCGGCCCTCGACCTCTCCTGTTTGGAGATGATTGAGCGCAGGCTGCCAGTGCCAGAGTCCCTCCTGCATTCTCCGTTTTTGGTGCATTTCATGTTGGAAATGGGAGCCAGACCATCCCCTGTTGTTGCGCTCATAGGCTCGGCCGCTGCTGCGGACTGCGAGGCCTGCTGTCCAGCTCTGGCGCTGAATGCACGCTCGGCAACATCGCCCGGACAGGGTGTGTGGCTCTCCTTAGCTCTGGAGAAAGCAATGTGCCGTGGGGCGGCGGTGGCGGTGGCGTTCTCTGCGTGCGTAAGGCTGGGCTCCTTGTTGGAGTTTCTCCTGGAAGCAGAGGACGCGGCTCCCCCTCCTGGTCCAGGCGTAAAGTTCTTCATTCTGATGCCGCCACTGGCCGCTGCTCGGCGTAACCGAGGATGCTCAAACTTAGACTCTTCGTCTCCGTCGTCTGTCTCGTCCATCACGTTGCTGGTCACACCGGGCTGCTTAGGGCTCTCTGCCCCCGCAGACGCCGCGTCCACACAGTTCTGACTGCTGTTGCTTCTTGTGCATTTGGACGTGCTGATGTGGCCGCCCACCGTTTTCTTTTTCATAGCAACAGCAGTAAAAGCATATACCGGCGAAGCCTCATTCTTTTCCATGACATTGAGCACATCAAAATTTCCTCCAATTATCTTTGGGGAAGACCAATCAGAGACGGACAATAGACGGGAAGAAAATATGGGATCGGAAAGAATTGGAGAGAGGGAGGGGTGGACGTGACTTCTTTGTAAACTATGCTTTATACTTTCACACTTGGGTGTATGGGCCTATTAGGACTCCTATGCCATAGATGCCCAAGCCTGAACGAACACCACACTGGTGAAACTATTGTGCGTCAAATACTATTAAACGAATCTAGATTTGTTGACTCGAGAGGCCAAAGAAAAGAGTCGATTATTGCATTAGGGGCGCACTTTGGTCTTCATGATGAGAAAAAAAATTGTGTAAAGCAAGTTTAATATCCACGTGTTAATGAGTCTCACATGATGTCATGTTTCAGAAGGTGTTTTCAATGACAACCTTCGTCTACTCCGATTCGCTCAGGTTTATCTTTGGCGACGCTCAGTGGTAACTAAAAACAAAAATCTATACAGAAGGTCGAATGTTCTTACAACAAAAAAAAAGCAGTTAACCAAATATTAGTTTATTTTTATTTCGAGACCTATTTGATAAATGACCATACCATCTTATCACATGAAATGAAAGATTTGAAATACATGGCAATAATTCAAGGGAATAAAATAATCCTTATAGGCCATGTTATTGTTTTTAGTCAAACAGCACCAACACCTTTGTATTAGCAACTAGAAAACATTATGTGTCAACAATCAGTCCCATTTCTACAGCTGCAATATGTATTTTTTCTGTACAGCTGTACATTTTACTAGAAAGGAAATCGCTGCTTGTACATCTGTAAAAATGTTTGCACTCAGAAGAACTAAAGTGAAAACTATGTAAGATGTGAGCAAAAAATCTAGATTATTCATACTTTCCAAATCTTGAATCTTGTCAACAACAGGAAAAATAACTTTGATTGAAAATTACAAATGATTTGTTGAAATGAAAAATGATTACTTTTTTTGCATTTCCCACACTCTGGTTCAAGTGTTGCAGTCTTTAGTAACTTTTGGGTCACTCCAGGAAGAAAAAATATACTAATCCCAAATTTGGTATGAATAAACATGGCTTCACTATTTTCATATATATTTCATTGTTCAGTAGACATTGAGTAAAATATAATGGAATCATATCTAGTAAAAACATTTCTAATTCCTAGTTGGCTTTCTTTAAAATATTTGTGTACAGAAATTTATTTCTTCTTCAAACTTGCATACTAAAACAATATTTTGTGCAAAGTTAAAAAAAAACAAAAACAAAATGTGCAAATAAATACAATGCAAAGATTCATACACTCTCCTCCTCTCAAACTCTGTATAACTGTCACCATCACTTCACAGTATAAAATGTATCTACACAACAATGGGCATTTCTCAAGATTTGCATCAACACAGGCAATGTTTTAAAAGCATGTTGTCTTCGACATAAAAATGTCTGAGTACCCCATGTCAGTCTATAGTTTCAATTCACAGGCTCTCTGGGTATTCTGTAGGCTGTCAGCACCACCTACTCAAACACTTAAATGAAGCAGCAACACAACCCCGGTACAAGTTCAGCACAAGGAATGGTAACATGTCCATCTTGACTCAAGTTATTCCCTTATGACAAGACAGCTTAGTCTTAGCTTCTTAGTTTAAACTGCAGTTTCAGTCTGTTCTTATGAGGCAGTCATGAAAAACTAAGAATTGGCAGCATTTTCATTGCTTGGTGAACTGGGGGAGGATGATGATGATGATGAGGGGGAGAAGTTTATTCCTGATAATCCTGGTGGATCAGTAGCTGTATTCTGTCCACTGAGACTTTTCCTGCACACAGGGCATGTATCATGCTGTAAGAAGAAAACATCAAATATACATATTTAATTAATAATAAAAAAATACTTCTGAACATTTCCAATTAACAGTCTTTGAAATAACTAACTAACTATGATTTATACATTACAAAGAATGAAGGCATATGTGGTGGCAAATCCATACCTGTTCCAGCCATGGTACTATACAGTCATTATGAAATAAATGATTGCATGGTAGTTGTCTGACACTCTCTGAAACACTGTAATCTTCTTTACAAACAGGACACTCTAAACCTGCACCTGGAAAAAAACAAATTAGAGAGGCATAAATTACAGTGATAATTGTCCATTGTGGATGACAGGAAAGCATGTGGGTAAAATGTATTTACCAACATGGTCTTCTGTTATGGCAATCGTGGGTAAACTTTTTATTCTTTCCCTGTCAGCAGGTGGAGGCCCTGTGTTTTCAAACTGGTTCAGTAACTACAAGAAGGAGAGGGGTGTGTAAAATCATCACTAACATTATTTTTTTATTTCCTGCATCTCAAATTAACTACTCAAAATACAGAACAAAAGCTACCTGAGTAATAATGGCATCAAGTCCATTGGCACCCCAAGCGTAGTCCATTGGATTTGAATGTAGCATACCCCTAAATACAATCCACACATCAATAAAATACTAGCAAGTGTAAATCAGTGACATACATGTTTGATAAGCACTCACCATGGTCCCATTCCGATATTTGGCATTGCCGTAGGTGCGATAATTCCATTTACTAACTGCTGAATAATTCTACAATCCAAACCAAAATAAAGTTATTTTTGCCCACACTTCTCCTACAGAAGGCAAAATATACTATTAAGATTTTACAAATTGTTTTAATTACACAAATATTAAAAATCTCACCCCTCTAATGTAGGCACGCCTTCATGACGCATACCCTGACGCCGAGCCCCATGCCGTCCTCGTGGTTGCCTGGCACCGTATCGTTGCCGTGATGCCATTTCTCGTTCTCTTCTGTTTTCAGTTTCTCTGTTGTCCTCCGGTGGAAGTCGTGTTCGCAGATCGAAGTTTTCATCAAAAATTCCAAGGGCAAATGGACCATAACCAGAGGGAAATGTGAAAAGGTGTTGCTGATCCATATGCTATTGTAAAAGAGAAAAATGAGAGCTCACGTTATGTCATTTTATTATTTTAAAGAGATATAAAGGTAGTGCTAACCTCAAAAACTGGTCGGTTTTGGTCACTGGAGGATGAAGAGGATGAAGATGTTGACCCATTTTCAGTACTGATCAACAACAGTAACATTTTTAGTTTAAGGAGTAGTATGAACATTGTATTGAAACTCAACACATACCTCCTTTCTTCAGGTAATTCTTCGATGAACCCGGACTCACAAAGTGGACACGTGTAATCCTATGAGATAAGTTCAATTAACAATTGTGCCATTGGAATGCACCATAATCATAAATATTATGCTTAAGAGCTTAATTGATTAGTTCAATTTGCTAATAGCACCTTGCCAACCTAGGCAAAACCAGCATGGAAATCTAGAAAAAGCAATGCAATGTATTTTAGGCAATATTTAGTAGAGTTGATCTAATACATTGACAGCAATGACTACTCACAGCGTCAATCATCATATTTACTATAAAAATGCCTACACATGGGAGCAGATGTTTATGAAGTAAAAAGCTACAAAATCATTTTAGAAGCCACTATGAATATCAAGTTAAAAAAAAGCTGCAGAAAACCAGCTCGACCCCAGACTGTCCTTTGGACTCAGAAGAGTCTTGGCTAAACTCACATCTTTGCTGGACCATGAGTCTCACCCCTCTACTCTCATTTGTGTACTATGTAATTAAGAATACCTTGACATATCTTTGATGCTTTTTATTTTTCTATTACATTTGCTGCTGTGCTTATTCATTCTAGTGATTTTCTGTTACAAAACTGTAATTTTGGTTCTCTTATCATCTACTACTGTGACAGGCACACTGTTATCACAACATGGGACTAAATCATTCCCACAGCTTGCACCCTTGCCGTTAACCTACATTTACAATATGTTGAAATGCATTATACTTTAGAATCACAAACTGTATAGTAGACTGCAATTAAGATAGCAGCCTACAACTAAATATATTACAGTCTACAACTATACTGCTACTACTGTCCCCCTATCACGGTGTATAAAGCTGGCTAATTAGCATAGCCCCTGCACAGCAATGTTACTGACGTGAGTAACAAATCACTACGGACCCAAGTATCTAGTGAAAAAACATATGTGAGCAAAGCCGCACATGGCTGAACAATAGATTTGATCCTTACCGGCAGATGCGGACTAATTTCTGCTGAACAGCGGTGACAGAAGAACCGGCTGGGTCGTGGGGGAGCTTCTGCCATTTTTAGCAGGGAGTCCTTTCGTACGTTATGGACGGATAGCAACAAGGATCAACAAACCTTAGCCCAGCAGTGAAAAGAGGCGCAGGGAAAAAACGGAAACTATAGAAATAACAACAGAATAGAAATACATGCTGTTTAAAGTGATATAAATCCAGCTTGTTACATTCTTCTACTTTTGGCATAACCATAAATGTACTGTGACAAGATTTTACAATGACTTAAATGATTTCTCAGCCTGTTAAAACTATACTTTTATTTTGCACGATTTGTAACCGGAAGTTGCGACTGTGTTGTGAAAGGCCTTGAGGCACCCAGGTTTTGTTAACGGTGTCTCTTAACCCGATCAAAGGCATGGACTCCAACGATACAGGTACACGGCATTCAACAATTAAGAGTTATTAAACCTGGGAATATGTTTCAAATAATCAACTCAACTAATCTTAACTACACATGAAATGAAAGTCCAAATCTGTTGGTCTAACGCGATGCTAGCTAACATGTGAGCTTAGCCATTCATATGTCAAAGTTTTACAATTTTTAAATTGAAAAAGCTGAATTAATAGTTAGTTTAACTTTATTGTATATTGAAATCGTTTCAGTTCAAATAAATGTAAGCTCTCACTGTACTACACAAATTAAGCTGTTACTCAGATTGATGTCTGTCTTTTAGGACATGGAGGCTGGAAGTCGAAGTCTCCTCAGACACAGAAACATAAACAAAACATGAATATCCTGCGCCAAGAAAAGCTTATAGCGCAGAAAAAACGGGAAATCGAGGAAAAATTGGCACGACAGGCACAGATGAACGCAAACACATCTAAAGTGAATAATAAGTCTTTGCAGTCAGCGTAAGTAGTCCTTAACATTATGTAAACACGTCACTACACTTCAGTTGTTACGGTATAGACCAGGGGTGTCCAAACTATGACCAGGGGACCAAATGCGGCCCTCAGACCAATGTTTATAGGCCCTCAGGCCTTCAGTTGAACTGGCCCATTGATCATAAATTGATCATACATTTTACAGCAAATTTGAGTAATTCTACCAATATAACCCAAATAACATCACATTGCATTGTCATACAGAGCTACTATTATTATTTCAAGCCATATTTAAAGTATGAAGTCAAAACTATGTTAAATCCACTGTGACAACTAGCGCTCTGTGTCAAATATTTTTCAAGATATGGCCCTCAGTGAAAAGAGTTTGGGTGCCCCTGCTATAGACACTTGAAATTGCTGCCATGAGAATGTTCAAAATTCCAAAATGGGAATTGGAGGCAAAAAGAAGTGGAGCACAACACATTCACAATGATGAACTGGTATCAGATCTGAATGCCTGTAAGTTATAAATAGTACGTCTCTATAACAAACAAAGAAGCAACAATTATACATTTTCAGGATAGAAATGCCAGTCAATTTCCTTTTCTACTTCAGAGACTGGAGGAAAAATACTATTCTCTAGCCTCAAAATTGTATTTGACTTTCACAAAAAATATAATTTGTGGTTTGTAATGTGGGGTTAACATTTTTCAAGTATTTGTTTAGTCAAACTTAAAACTCACAGTTTACCTAAATCAAAATGCTTAGTGTCTATACAAAATATCATTGCATCATTTAAACTGTATTATTTTCCTCTTCACTTTTGCTTCCACTTGCCTCCATTTCAGAATTTAGAATGTATTGGTTTACAACCTTATGGGATCATCTTTGTTGTCTTTTTTGTTTGTTAGTTGTTCTACTTCTCCTGATCTTGCCTCATCAAACAAATTTGCAAATGATGGAAGCTTTTTGCAACAGTTTATGAAGATGCAGAAAGAGAAGTCTTCTCCTGTTTCTTGTCTGTTTCAATTATTATTACTAGATCCTCAACATTGTACAAATCAGTGGAATGAGCCATCTAATTATTGATGTATTTTTAGGTGCTCCCAATGAGATGAACAATTCAAGTACCTCTTCATCATCAGGAAATCTACAACAAAAAAAGAGTATTCTCTTTGGCAAGCGGCCAGGACTTGGTGTCAGTAGCATGATTAGCCAATTCAAGAGCTTCTCTCAGTCCAAGAAAACCCCTATTTTGAGCCAAAGACCGAGTGCATTTTGTTCATCAGAGGGTGAAGATGAGGACGAGGAAGCTGATTACTCCAGATTTTTAGAGATTAAAGGTAATTCAGGACCAGTGCTATTTACAGTACTTTGGGACCCTCCATGACATGGATATTACATTAGAACTTCGCAATACTGCCGTGGCACAGCTGGCTTGTACCTGGCAATGTATTGGTAACCTTAAAACAATGTTCTGATAGCCTGCTTAAAGTTTCTCCCCCAGAGGATTCTGATACCCGACTCATTATCGACAAGATGGCCTCTTTTGTGGCTGAAGGGGGACCTGAGCTTGAAAGAAAAGCTAGAGAAGACTACAAAGATGATCCGGTTTTCTCGTAAGTAAATCTGTCAACATTTCACAATTTTAACAGCAAAGATTATTCATATTTAATGACAATCGTGGTTGTTTTTGCTTCTAAAGATTTTTATATGATAAGGGCAGCAGTGATTATCTGTACTTTAAAAGAAAAATTGCAGAACTACAGAGGAGCCTTCAAAAATCTAACACTATTTGTGATTGTGGTAAGTGCAAATTTGAAATGTTCTTTTTTTTTTTTTTTTTATCATATTGTCATTATTATTTGTCGTGCATAAATTGTTCTGTTTTCAAACCACTATATCAGTTAGTTTCAGAACTAATTTTAATTACAAACACATCATTTCACAAATCGTTTTTGTTTTTGTTTTGTTTTTTTATGCTGCTCCACTATTTAAGTTGGTTAAAAACATTTTTAGAACATTTGCCCATCATTTCTCCTCCTTCCTTGTTTTATACTCTTATTGGCTCTAGAGGGTGTGTGAGAGCACGTTCAATACGATGCAGTATTTGAGTGTGAATTGAGTCCAAGTACTGATAGGATGCTTAAAGTCTCCCCCCCAGTGGACCCCGAAACCCAACAAGTCGCTGAGAAGCTGGCTAGGTTTGTGGCAGAGGGTGGAGCAGAAGTAGAAGCGATTGCTGTGGAACGCAACAAAGACAACCCTGCCTTCAGGTCAGTTGGTACTAAACAAAAATATTACAATCAAATGGCATTTGCAGATTGCTGTAATGAATACTGTGTTTTCTATAGTTTTCTGTATGATCATCAAAGTTCAGCCTATCGCTTTTACAAGGAGAAAGTAAAGGAGTACAGTGGGGCTGCCTCTAATACACCCTCACCAGCAACAGGAGAGCTTCAACCACCAACTCAACCATTAGCCTTGAACTCCCCATCTCCCAGCACAGAAACCCCACCTGTAAAGCGTAAGAGAAAGAGTCGATGGGGGTCTGAAGACGATAAGGTCCCGCTGCCTATTCCATCTATTGTTATTCCAGAGGATGTAGGATTTCCCCAACCGAACATACCTTCACTCTCCGGTATTAAATCACTACAAGATATATTATAAATAAATATACAGGTATAATATAAAATGAAAATTAATTACCGTAATTTCACAGCCATAAGGCGCACCGGATTATAAGGCGCAGTTCAGTTACGGTGCTTTTTCTGCATTTAACACATAAAAAGGCGCACCGGGCCTTAGGGCGCAGGCATGGTAAAACATGCATGTTAGTTTTGCTTCCTTTGCTTTTTGTAGAGCACATACTGTGTTCGGTTGTGCTTTATTCAAGTATTTAGCATATGCTCACATATTTTTTTCAATTAATTCACAAATCCATCAAAGTCTTCATCTTCTGTATCTGAAATGAACAGCTGCGCTAGATTTCTATAAAAATACACCAGGTTCCCTCTCGTCACTATAAGAGTCCGTCTTGTTGCCGTACTGCTCCGCGTGAACGATGCCGACTTTTGTGAAAGCTCAAAGAACAGTGCAAGCAGGTACATGAGCCCAAGCATCCACAATCCATTCACAAATCGTGGCGTAACTCGCCCGGCACTGCCTCCCGGTTTTTGTAAAGCTGTGTTTTGTCTGTCATCCATCGCTCCCACGATGTTCGCAACTTTTATCCGCGCCTTATGGTCGTGAAATTACGGTACTTTAATGAATTGCGTCGATATAATATGTGACTTGTCATGTTCTCTGCTTACATGCCAAGAAATAAATCTCCACCTGCAACTTCTAATAGGAAACAAAAGTTGAATAACTCTTTTAATTGAATCATCAGTATACTTACTAACTGTTCTACAATTTCAGCCCAAGAGTTGAAGGGTCTTGGTTACAACAAGGGAAAGCCTCTTGGCCTGGTTGGAGTCACTGAATTATCAGAAGATCAGAAGAGACAGTTAAAAGAACAGCAAGAGGTATATGCTCAAACACATTCTCCAAGATTAAAAAAACCGTAAGAGTTACATAAGACATACTTTTTTAATAGATGCAAGAAATGTTTGATATGATTATGAAACACAAGCGTGCAATGGCAGACATGCAGGTGATGTGGGAAAAAGCTATGAGAGACCATCAGCATGAATATGATAGTGACGAAGAGGTAGACCAAAGTGATGGGACCTGGGAGCATCGTCTCAGGAAAATGGAAATGGAGAAAACACGCGGTGAGACTAATGACATGCTTTTTGTTTTGTGGAGCCACAACTAAACAATTTTTCTGTGCTTTTCAGAGTGGGCCGAATCTCTTACTGAAATGGGCAAAGGAAAACACTTCATTGGTGACTTTCTGCCTCCAGAAGAGCTAGAAAAATTTATGGAAACATTCAAAGCACTGAAGGTTTTAAATAAATAAGGAGGTTTTTCAATTGTTATTAGCATGTGGCCTGAACTTTGTACTTGTACCCACAGGAGGGTCGAGATCCTGATTACTCGGAATACAAAGAGTTTAAGCTGACAGTGGAAAATCTAGGCTTTCGAATGCTAATGAAGATGGGCTGGAAAGAAGGAGAAGGTCTTGGGAGCGAAGGCCAAGGAATCAAAGCACCAGTGAACAAGTAATCACATATTTATAGCAGTAGTTCATTATAAATTAAAGTAGAAAGTTGCTAACTTTTGGTGGTATGCTATAAGACTATTTGTTTTAACTTTGTGTTTGTGTTTCACTTTAGAGGAACTGTAGCTGTAGATGGAGCAGGTTTAGGTATTGACCGTCCAGCAGAGCTCACAAAGAGTGATGATGAATATGATGCTTTTAGAAAGCGAATGATGCTTGCCTATCGATTCAGGCCTAATCCTCTGGTAACACATTCATTTTTTTATACAATTTGAAGTTATGAATTAAATACAGATTGTCATATTCTAATGTAATCTTGTTTTTTGCAGAATAACCCTCGAAGACCATATTACTGAATTTTAGGAATCACATCTAATGTTCAAGACAGTTAAACCCCCCCCCCCAAAAAATGGATTATGTTAAAAGATAACTTTTACATTATAATTTAATACTACTTGCATTTCAGTTAATGCCTTGTGCAATATTACGGATTAAGTATTACATTTCCTCACTATAAAGTTACTTTACAAGTTTAGCTGTTGATGTGTGTTATGTTTTTACATCTGTTCATGCAAAAAATGTCACTGTATTGTTTGTGCTTATTACCATCGCATGATTTACTCCACTATTAAATGTAATTGACGGTGTGCCTAAGTCTAGTGGTAATACAATATTTTATTTAAGGGGGTGGGCGTCTCTGCATATTCTATAGTACAGAATATGCTGTGTAAGCATAAGACCAATACTTACAATACTAGACTAATACAAGATGAGAGGTGTGCATTTGTGGCTGCACGAGCAAGGATCATGCGCCAGCAGTGCAACTGGACGAACTCTTAGTTTCTGAGGAAGTTTTGACTCAACAAGCACAATAAAATGTTTAGAAATTGTCATAGCTTCGTCACAGTTGTGAATGATGATTAGAAATTAAACATTGACGTTACAACAAATTGCCACGCTACACTAAAGTTAGTTTTTAAGATAATGTGATGCGATGGGTTGGACTTATTCGCTGTCCTCATACGTTTGTTAAGCCGCACATGGCTCCTTCACATCTTTTCGTCCTTCCCATCCCAAAAAGTTTGGTTTGACGCAGTAACGTAGAGGCTGTCAGTGAGTTGAAGGGGAGGTAAACAAGATGGCGACAACCTGAGTAGCAGAGCAAAGCGAAGATTCAACATTAGTTAGCATTCTCAGCATCATCAAAACATCATTCATGGTGGCTGACATCAAAGCGAAAACCATCAAAAGGTATACATATATATCCGTACTTAAGTTAGCTTTAACTTCCGATTATTCGTAGGACTTAACCGCTAGCCATGCACAGCCCGGTTAGCATATCCTAGCTTGGTACAATTGGACGGTGTCTTCTAGTTTTATGTATGCATTCTCAGATATTTAGTGTTATTATGATTCTGGGGAAATCATCTTTACCAGCAAAACACTTGACCTTTATGTAGCTGTTCAGCCGATGAAGTGGGTTGCTAAAGCTAGCGGCAATGGTATAACGTCAAACCCAAAGTTAATTAGCTTCTGCTTATCACCAAGGCTAACAGCACAAATGCGACTGAAAAACTTTATAGTTCTACCTCTGGTCACTTTAACAAAACAAGCATTGGTGCAGCTTTGATAAAGCAGCGTGTTTACGTTATAATTTGTGATGCAACTATGAAAAGAACAATCATGCTGACACAGCACTGGGTTAGTTTATGTTACATAGGCTTCACGTTAATAAATGATTATGTAAACTATAGAGTAACCTGCTGCATTTATGGACTGTTTTGTCAGCACAGACTTGATGATGAAATCCTGAATTGATTTTTATGTTGTCAGGTATACGCCAAGAATGAAGCATTATGGCCCAGTTGGTCAGTGAGCCATAGGAGCTGACCACATCCCTGTATTTTTGTTTGGATCCAGGATAATACGACACACTGATGAATCTTAAAGAAAGGTTTATCATGGAGCATAAGCTCTCCACAGAATGCTGCATGTGCTTAAAGCAATGCTTTTTGTTTTTATCAACATCTGACCAGTATTAGTCAACTACGATTGGAATTACATTATATACAGGGTAAATGTATCTGATCTGATCCAATACAAGGATTCTTCTCAAGGTTAAAACTTCAAACTCACATTGGCTTCAAGTTCAAAGATTTTGCTTTTGCATTCCACATTTTGGTTAAACGCTCCATAAAGCTGAAAGTGTACTGGATATTTTTTTACACAGAGACTGAATCAAGGATAATTCACCATGAGCACTGGTGAGCTTCATCAGCTTGACTATCTCAATGAAAATGAGCTGATGGATACTTTTATTCACCGTATTGACTCAACTGAGGTGATCTACCAGCCACGCCGGAAGAGAGCTAAGCTAATAGGAAAGTACCTTATGGGGGATCTACTGGGTGAAGGATCCTATGGTAAAGTCAAAGAGATGTTGGACTCAGAGACACTCTGTCGCAGAGCTGTTAAGATACTGAAGAAGAAGAAGCTGAGGAGAATTCCTAATGGAGAAGCTAATGTCAAAAAGTGAGTACAGAATATTTAATTTGTACAATTTGCAAAGATATATTAATCTCAGAGAAATAAACAGCAGTTGTGTTGTTTGTCATACCAAGACTGCCATTTTATATTGTCATATGCAGGCATTCATCTCTTTCTCATTACCAGTAGCACTTAAAAACAGTCTTATGTCTAGCTCCTGAAAACCAAGTATGCTTTTCTTAACTAGTATCAAAAAGAAACAAAAGAAAATCTTTTCAGTGGTACAATGTTATCCAGTCACCAAATGCAAATTCCTACTCCCGTAGTGTTATGTTCTTGAGCAATACTGGTCAGTTGGGGCCCGGGGCGACCTGACAAGAAAAATCATATATTTATTTTGTATATTATATAATATTTTTTATATGATTATATTTTTTCTCGTATTTATCAATCACAAATTTCGATAGTTTTTTTCTGTTCTAATAAAACTAATAATGTCATTATTAAATTGCTGAATATAAAGATTTTTTTAATCGGTACATTTAACACAACAAAAAATGTCAAATTTCTTCCTCCAAAATCTGAACTCTGTTCCAGACCACATGCTTTTACTAACATAGGACTGGCTGTAGATCTTTTGATTTGATCATTGACAATTAGAAATTATTGAATTGAAATTAAAATTTGATTATTTGCACAGCTCCAGTTGTCTGTACTTGTCCATGCATGAATGTGATGTGTGAGTGAGTGATAGCTGGTGGTCAGGGTAGCTATTGTTGCATATTGGCAGCCACACCACCACAGTGTGGAGTGACTGAATAATGCAAGAAGCTGTAAAAAGACTGATCGTCTGGAAAAGCACAACTACTTTACAATTATTAGTATTATTAAGCAGGCTTCATAATCGGATCTAAATTCAGTCATAATTGAAGTCACTTGCCAAATGTATAGACATGAGAAGTGTTCACAATGCAACTCTCTTATAACTAGTACCATAATGATATTGTTCTTGTCTGCACAACTCTTTTCTCTCTTTTTTTTTTTTTTTCTTTTCTATTTTCAACTATTCATCAATATGAAAAGCCTTTCTGAATTTGCAGGGAAATTCAACTGCTAAGAAGACTACAACACAAGAATGTGATTCAGTTAGTAGATGTTCTCTACAATGAAGAGAAGCAAAAAATATATCCTTGTCAAGTTTGTTGTTCACATCATGGGTTGTTTAGTTTGTTATATATGTACATGTATTGATTGACTGCTCACTTCCCTTAACTTGGCATACGTATATGGTGATGGAGTACTGCGTTTGTGGGATGCAGGAAATGCTGGACAGTGTCCCAGAGAAAAGGTTTCCAGTATTTCAAGCTCACGGGTGAGCGTCTTCTCGTTCTCCCTCACCCCACTCTTCTCTCAGTCCTTTGGCTATATTTAGTCCAACACAGTATGCAGCGTCAGCCTCAGACCCAAATTTAGGTTCAAGACACCATGGCCTTTACTGTTAGCAGCATGTGTGAAAACTTGTGTATTACATGGTTACAACCTATTTCATTTATGTTATTTAACAACCTTTACCCCTTGCAGGTACTTCTGCCAACTCATAGATGGCCTTGAATATTTGCACAGCCAGGGAATAGTCCACAAAGACATTAAACCGGGGAATCTGCTGCTGACCACTGATGGAACATTAAAGATCTCTGACCTTGGCGTAGCAGAGGTAATTGTTCACTATTTAAGATTCTAAAGTGTTTTTATTGATAACAACATTTACAGTTGTACACTTATACAGTACACTTATACGTTGTATGTAGGCTCTTCATCCATTCGCTGATGATGACACATGTCGTACCAGCCAGGGCTCTCCAGCTTTCCAACCTCCAGAAATTGCAAATGGGCTGGATACCTTTTCAGGCTTTAAAGTGGACATTTGGTCTGCAGGAGTAACACTGTTAGTATTTTTAATTATTGTTTTATTACAGAAATATATCAAATAAAAAGAAAAGAGATGTATGATGAGATGAGTGAATGATTGTTACAAATGCTTCTGTGTTTCATGCAGATACAATATTACAACAAGTCTCTATCCATTTGAGGGGGATAATATCTATAAGCTATTTGAAAACATCGGAAAAGGAGATTACTCTATTCCTGAGGAGTGTGGACCTCTACTGTCAGACCTGCTGCAAGGTTTGTATTCCACAACTGAAAAATGTAATAATTTTACCTTGTAGCATCCAGTAGGTGGCATAACAGAGTAGGAGTTTACCAACTGTAAAAAACCTTCTCGTGCCAGTTTGGGTTCGAGCAGCAAAAGAACCAGTGTGAAGCATTTTAATTTCTGCTTGTCTGAACAAATTAAACTTATTCAAACCCATTTTTAAGGATTATAAAAATAATGTAATTTATGTCACTGTTATTCTAGCATTGATTTACAGCTGCATGAAAACATGTATTTTAATATAGCATTAGTGAATAAATGGCATAATTTATGGGTTTCCAACTGGTTTATCAGGAATGCTGGAGTATGATCCTGCCAAGAGGTTTTCTATACAGAACATAAGACAACACAAGTGAGTGATTATATCTTAATATGTTAAATCAAAGTTGTTTTTAAAAAATGTGCCATGATGTAATGTATTTTTCTTTTATTACCTGGATACACTTCACCTTTTAAATGTGACTTAGCTGGGTGCGTAAGAAACACCCTCCATCGGAGCGCCCAGTGCCAATCCCGGCCAATGCTGAGAGCAGAGACCCTTGGCGCAGTATGACCGTGGTGCCCTATCTGGAAGATTTGCATGGCTACACGGAGGAGGAGGATGACGAACTCTATGATGGAGAGGATGAGATCATATACACTCAGGATTTCACAGTGCCAGGTGAATTATGCTATTGGCAGAAAATAGTAGTCTAGTTTGTAAAACAGAAGTATACTAGAAGGTTTAATTTATGGAAACCGTTATTTGTCCCATATTTTGAACAGTATAATAAAAAGAATAATAGGCAAAATCAAAAATATAGGTTACTAAAATGGTGGTTATGTATTGAACAATATTTTGGCAACAGTAAAGTGTTGTGCTGCATTGTGCTGCATTAGTTGCAATTTACATTGAAATACAGTATTGAACAAGATTACTGCAGATGGATATAATGGACGTACAGAACTAGCAGTGTTCATTGTACAATCCAGTCTAAAGTATTTGAGTGTGAATGGTTATTCCACTCTGCAAATCTTCTTTCAAGACATTTAACCAAGTCTTTTTGCTACAATTTGTAGCTAGCACCTTTTTATTTGGTTATATGTCAGGACATTTTATACTATGGTAGATGCTACAAACATGTCCAACACTGCTTTATTTCTATTGGTTTTAGGACAAGTGTCTGATGAAGATCTAGCAACTGCAGACAACAGTCCTGCTATGGCTAAGCCAGTTTGTGCAAATGGAACAGAGGGGGTGTCTCTCAACAACAAAGCCAAAGCTGAACGGCGATCATCGTCCTCATCAAACCCTTCACGAAAAGGAGTTTCCACAGCCAGCAAGATTCGCAAGCTCTCCACATGCAAACAACAGTGACCCCCCACCCAACCCTTTGGTGTGTGTTTTAAGCTGGGCTTACACTGTGTGATATTCAGGTTGAATTTGAGGCATTTTTGGGCAGCTCAAGTTGGGCCAAATTTTGGCCGCTTGCAATGCGAGTGTTTACAAACGCTTTATTTGCGTTAGGATAGCATTTTAGTCTATACTGTCTATTAGTGAACTATTAGTAAAAACTTAAAACATCTTGATGCTCAGCTATATTACTATATCCAAAATATTTCATTTTCAGTAGTATCAGGCACTCGTCCAAGAACACAATGCCACCACCGCCTGAAGAAGTCGACACCTGTCGGTGTCTTTTCAGTATGTCCTGCGCTCATGAAATAAAGGCTTTTACATATTTTTCTAACCAAGTGACTGCTTTAATATTTTTCTTTCTTTAAATGAACTGTACCCTTTCTCAGAGTCCATCTATCTTGGTTATTTTTGAAAAAAGTTCTTTTTTGTAGCAGAACTAAAACCTGAAAATGCAAAGGCTGCCAGAGGAAAGTGTTATTGATATTTAGTTGGTTAGGCAATGACTCACAACCACTCAAACTCTTTTCTGATCATCACATGTATGTACTTGAAAAAAGGGCCTGTAGTATTCTCTATTCATCTTTAAAATATTTCCAAATACTACACAAAGTGAGAGTGGCATAGCTCTCGCTTGGTTAGAACATCATTGTTTTACATTTTCCTGTGTAAACTGTCATTATGAAATTTATATTAACATTTGCTTTTCCCACAGGTCTTGTTTCATTGACTGGTCCAAGTTTGGAGATAAATCTGCTGAGACTGGTGGCCTTCTAGAAACTGGACTACTAGTGTGCAGAGTTTGGCATTTTGAGTAATGAAGGGACACCATATTGACAAATTAAATTCATCCCAGATTCCCTGGCTGTCAAGATGGTGCTCCTTTTCTCCTTCAGCTCCAGAAATGCTCATCTCCTCAGCCTCTTCCCATCTTCATCCTCTTCAAAGTGTTGTACTGGACTCAAAAGGTTCACCTCTGTTCACTTTGGCCCACTAGTGTTTTATTTTACTACATTTGTTTTCACAGAACCCTAATGACAGTTTTAAAACACATTGTGATGTTGTAACAATTAAAGAAAAATTGTATCATATTCTGTATTTAAATCTTTGAGAACATTTATAATGGTCCTTTTAACTCCCATCAACACAAACCTGCATGCTGTACTGAGAAACAAGGAAGCAGACTGAAAGACTGAAGCCTTGAAATCCACTGCTGGCCTGTTAGATTTTTAATTTCCAGTTAGGCATTTTCTTTTTCAAAAATATTTTTAATTATTATTTATATGAATGTCCTGAACAGGTCTTGTTGAATGATCCTATTCATTTAAGTTGAGTCTATTTTTGTTATGCAATACAATTCAGTTGTTTATGTACTGCTGTTTGGTCATTCTTGGTGTTCAACATTTTAGTACTGCTCTTCCTAAGAGGGTTTTATAACAGCAGTTTTGGTGTCAGCTTAGGGAATAAATAGAGCTCAAGTAGCTCGGCTGCAGGCACTGTGGAGTGGCATCCTAGTCACAGTTGCCAGTTTTCCACGGAAGGCTCTTTGTTGTGCCGATCACATCTAAAGCACTCTCCTCTTACGCAGCCTGGTCCATCATCAGTCTCGGCTGGTAGTAGATCAGTGAGCAGGTGAGTCACCACTCTGAGGGAGGAGGGAGCAGTGTCTCCTACGTCAGCAAGGATCAGTGTGAGATTCTCCACTTGAAAAGAATGCCAGATTTCTGCATCACAACTATTTCAGATCTCACAATTGATCCGTTACTATGGAAATAAATGTGTTGTTTAACACGAGTTTTTCAGATGTGACAAGTAAAAATAATGTAATCTTTCCTTTTATTACAGGTTTTTGTGTTCACGTAGAATTTGATTGTTTCATAATTTCAGATGGAGGATTATGGATGAAAGAAATATCCAATCTTATGATGCACAGATGCTGACCTTATTGTTTGGGATTGGCTCCACAAACTTGCCATAGTAACCTTATATTTTAAAGTCCTTTCAATTGAAAATAGTTACATATTTTGAGTTGAATAATGGCACCACTCTCTGAAGCCACAGTACAAATAATTGTTTGTGGTGACAGAAAAGATGTTAAACTTTGCATCAGTTTTTGTTTCATGTGGATGAGCACAGTATTTACAGAGATATTAACCATAAACCAGGTTAATGAATCTGTAATCTGAGAGTTAAACAGCTAATCTCGTTAATGTAGTTTTTGTCAGTGTTTTGACCCCAGTGCAGTAGATGGATTTTGGTATATGCTAATGAAAGATCACACCACACATTAGCAATTCTTATCCCTATTCATTTCCCAAACATTAGTCAGTCTCCTATTTTAACATACAGCCAAGTTTTCGATGAAGATAACTGGAACAAACTGACACAATAAGTGATGTGATATTGCAACAGTCATAAAAAACAAATAATTTTTTCATCTATTTGTTTTTGACTGGACATGAACTATTTGGAACATTTATTTTTAAATAAGTTGCCACAGTGTTTTATAACCTTTTTCAGAGTCACATTGTTTTGCTTGGCACTCCACTTGTCAACACAAGATTCTGGTTCCAGTTTAATTCTCCCTCCCTAATAAATAAAAAATTGGCAAACATGAACATGAATGCTCCTGGATACTAACTCTTAAATTATGCAGGGACAGATGGCTAGCAAGTAATAAAAATTATGAAAATAGACCAAATATGAGTATAAAAATATTAATGTACCTCCTCCACTCACTGTCCTTGTTCATATGCACACAAAAATCTGATTATAATCTGATTTCTGAGCCTTTGATATTACATAAATCTGATGAGTATTCAGAGGGACTGTGATCAGAAAGAAATCGGATGATTTTGCTGTTTACATTTTAATAGTCTCATTCCAAAAATCTGATACTAATCTGATATTGAGTGCACATGAAACTGCAGATGTCAAATCATGTATCTTCTTCACATTTCATGTATATTATTATGCTCCCTGACCAGACACATACTCTTACCCTGATGGTCATAAAAAGGACACTTATAATGGTTTCATGAGTTCAATGGGTGTTTGAAACACTACCACACTACTGTTTTGTTTCTTCCCCTCAAAGTGCTTTTTTAAAATTACAGAACATTATTTACACAGTCTACACAGTGACATACATACAGTAGCATGCTGAAAAAACACAGAAAAATTAAGTTAAAATGTTTTCACTCAAAATAAGTATGTATTCAATTACAGTATTAATGAATGATGAAGAAGGCCACATTAAAGGCCTTTACCTGTCACATCACAAGGTCTGCAACATAAGGGATATTGCATGATAAGCATGTTTTGGTATTCTGTAAACATAACCACACACATTTCTATGATCATCTGGTTATAATATGTTAAATTATGACGTATCACTTGGGTTTAAAGTCTGGGGAGGCCGTTCGAGATGTTGTTACCATACCCTTGGTCTCCCCTTGGTTCTCTTTGTCTCCGCTTCTCAAACCTCCATAGAGTCTCTCCTCCACTGACATCACCAGTTTGTCTGCCAGGTTGCTCTCTGATAAAATAATTTGACTGCTGTTGTTGTTTTTGTTGTCAACTCTTGGATTGATGTGACTCGATTTCTCAGTGGCCATATTTGTGTTTGTTGTGCTTCCAGCGTTTTTAGAAATGCAGTCGGCTTCCCCCTCACACCTCATCTCGTCTTCCACAGATGTCTCAATTTCTTTTGTAGCTTCAGCTACAATTGGCTCTTTTTCCTCATCGCCTTGTTTTGCTTCCTCCTCACTGGCTGCAACCTCACTGGCTTCTTCGTCTGCAGCACTTGCTATTCGTGAAAGTGTACTGTGATACCTCGTGTCAAGCAGATACCCTGCACTGTCACCCCGCCTGAGTGGAGTGAATCTCTGCCTTTCCAAAGATGGAGAGTACCTTCCCCCAGTACTTGACCCCGGATCACTGTATTGCTTGTGTCTCTGCCACTGTTTCCTCAGGTGAACTCGTGAGCGCCGCCTTGTGCGTAGTGGAGAGTCCGGCTGGTCAAATCGGGGATCATGGCGAAGGAACTCAGTGAAAAGAGCATCTGTCTTCTCGTCAATACTGTAGTCACGGCGACGAAGGCGGGGCTTATGTGGACTTGTAGGCTGTGGTTTCATCACACTAGACATGAGATGGGATGTAGGCTCGTGAAGCTGGGGAGGAGTGGGTTTTATACATGGCTCTTGTAAAGTGATCAACTGACTGGTACTGTTACGAACCTTGTCATTGCTGTCTATGAGATCATCTTCTAGCTCCTCCTGAAGCAGTCTGGTCTCCATACTCTCACACACTGAACCCTTTCGTCCAGAGTTAGTGAAGAACAATCTCCTTTCTGACGCTGTCTTCCCTCGGGAAGCCCCAGATGTCCCGAACAGACGCATGTCCTCAGGGGCCCTCGAAGGCGCTTCAATGGAGGCATATCCACTGTCCATCTGTAATAGCTTCCTGTTTCCTGACTCACCGTCTCCCACAGCACCATTACCTGTATCATCATTTCCAATAACACCTCTGAGACCTCGGTCCCCCATCTCCCCCTCGCCTTCCCCCTCAGGTTCATCATCCAAGTCCTGGGACAGGCAAGTGTTCAGACCAGAGCGAGCTCCAGGCCCTCCGAAAGATGAAACGCTGTCCGCATCGCTGCGGATGGATTCTCGATCTGTGCTGCTCTGGTCTGAAGAGGCGTACTGCTCCAAAGAGGCCCGTAAGCTCCATATATCTCTGTAAAGGGAAGGGTGAGCCTCAGTGCTCTCCTGACAGGTGAAGGATAGAGGTGAACCAGAGTTTGCCCGTTGTCTTGCTATGGCTCCTAACACCAAGTCGTCACCATCCACCATCTCTGTCTCAATATGGTTTTGCTTTTCTTGTTGGTTTGTCTCTTTTGGTACACTTTCTTGAACAAACAAGTCATCCTCCTCAATAGAGCCATGCCTGGTACCAGCACGGTTAGTGCTGATCACTTTCTGTAATTTGGTTTCTTTTCTAGAAAGTTCCTGTCTTAGAGCATCATGAAGAGGTCTTTCTCTACTATTGTTGTTTTCAACCTCCATCATGGCCTCCAACTTTAGCCTGAACAGGTAGGGACATATCAGTGTGTTTATCATACCTTGTGGATTATGAAAGTTAGTTACAGGAGACATACCTGAAGACAGCTGGAGCAGGTGCTGTGTTTGGATGGGACAGACACTCTGCAGACAAAGACTGGAGTCCACTGCTGTCAGTGGGAGACTGTGGAATAGATTCAATTGTGTTGTCTCTGAGAGAAGAATCCTCCTCAGTGTGATCTGTTGTTTCACTTGCAGCTCTTTGTCGCTGAAAGGGTCTCCTTTTGGGAGATCCTAATTTAAAAACAAACATCAACTAGAGACAATAATTCAATTTATTATTGTTAATTATGTATATAAAACAGCGTGGCAGACCTTTATCATCCAGGCTTGCTGCCCGATGGCTTGAGTCAAACTTCCACCTCCTAAAATATGGCCCCACACCTTCCAAACTGGCATGACGGCGCAGTTTGGAGAAAAACCTCAGAACTGACGTCTGCCCTAAGGCTTGATTTGAGTCACAGTCCAACCCCATTTTACATTTTGCTTCAGCCCTGTTTCCAAATGTGTCCATCTATGAAAATGAAAGAAAGAAATATGAATGTCTTGGTACCTGCTTTTGTTATTTAAAAACATATGTACAGTGTACCAATGTCCCAATGTAGATGTGGCTGTTTCCTAGAGCACACATTCAAGCTTGAAATTAAAGTCTAATAGAGCGATTGCATTACTCTATTTATAGCCAATGCCTGATAGTGTAAAGTCAATGCAATCTGAAGTCTGAGAGTATGAAACTGATTTTTACTTACTGTTTGTGAGCGTGTGTGGGGTGGTCTTCTAACTAAGGAAGACTGTTTGTTCTGGTCCATTATGACAGAGTGATGAGGGTCTCCCGGCAGGCCTCCAACCCAGTCCAGAGGATCCCCAAGGACTCTTCTCTCACTTAACTAAAGAGACAAATCAAGTACATCAGAGATCTGTTTTAAGCGAAAGGAGATTCATTTCTCAGGTAAGTGTGGACCTGATAGATGCTGAGGGGCACTTTGGATGCCGGGGTCTCATTAATGTTCACAGTGCTGCTTTCAGTTGAGTCACACTCCATAATGGTCAGTATCTTCAGATCACAAGGGGCGGGAGGCAAGTGCAGATGAGTTAGACGGGCTTTTTTCAAGTGATGGAAGTCTCCTTCTGTGAGCGTATATCTGTGGAGAAACAACACTCATGAACAGCTTCAACAAATGATAAACTAATGACACTATTTTTGTTGTAATCTCACCTTCGTCCTTTGTCCTGAGCTGTCTTCTCCTGTTCATAAAGTGCAGATTCATTAAAGGAGACTCTACGGCCAATGATGCCTGCAGAGACAAATCGCTCAGAGTCCCCATCGTGACAGCTCGAAGCTGAAAGAGCATCTGATTCATCCAAACGAATAGTGATTTCTTTTTGCACAAGAGACATGGACAAGTGAAGACATAGTCCTGAAGAATTAGTGTCCACAACAGAGCACATTGGATGGACATAAAAGTGCATGTCTCTCACCTTGGGTGGGCTGAGAATCTTCTGCATAAGTGGTATTTGTCTTTTCAGGGTCATCACTCGCTCTATTAAATAAATATGAGTTACATTTGTTTATGATCTCTGAAAATGAATTGTTACAACACACATAAAAAATGCATTGCCACCTCACACAACATTCAGATATATGACTCAAGATTTTCAGATATACAGAGATCAGGGTGCACCCACCGGGAGTAGCGGCGCCCTCCCAGGCAGCAGCGGTGACAGAAGAGCAGCAGCAGCGACAGCAGCACCAGGGTCCCTCCCGCAAACACACTCAGCACAACTAGCAGCAGCACATAACTGTCCACCTGGCCCACTGACACTGGCACATCCTGGCAACAGCAAAAGACAGTTAGAGCTACACTGAAGGGCACACAACTCAACATTGATCAAAGAATCCTAATATACAACTTCACACAGTGCTTTTGAGCATCATTTTGCATGTCGCAGCACTGCTTTCCAAGATATTCAGTTTGATTAATGCTAATCGCTAACTGAGAGAGAATGCTAATCTGAATGTCAGAAAGACCCTTAATTCCCAACTCTCTTGATTGAAAGGGAAATGCTCCTCTGCAAGCTAAAAACAAACAAACAAAAAAAAAACAACTTAGGGATACGGAGGAGCATGAAGATGCACATGAGCCATCCTCACCACAGACTTTCCCAGCTCTCTTATAATCATCACTCTTCAATCAAGAGTGGAAACAATTTGAAGAAGCTACTGCTGCTAATAGAATATTATTTAATGTTGTGTACTGAATGATTATGTGGAAGCTTGTGAAGAGCATTAAGTGAAACCAGAGTAATTCAATAAAAAGGAATTCTGTGTAGACCACACTGCGACCTTTAGGGACAAGATAAGCAAGATTGCTGATGTATATATTAGTGATTGGATCGTGTGATTAAGGTGATACAGTGTATTCTCATCATGAAAAAAAATCATACTTTTTAAAGTCATTTAAATATAAGTAATTTGATGGCGTGAATAGAAATGTATGTGAATGTGGACGAAACCTGTAAAAGTAAAAATTTTAAATTTGTCCATTTATGTCAATTAGTTTATTCTAGAAAAAAGGTTTTCATTAAAAGCATGTGTGGTTATTTAGGCCAGAGTAAATACAAATATATATGTTCCATTTTCTAGTCAATTTTATGCTCCCCTTAGGCCACCATCATGAGTGCAGGACATGCATGACAAAGCCTGTGGAGAACAGGCTTGAAACAGAGCAAGGTTGTATTTCTCAAATAAAAGGAGAACTAAACTCTCAGTATAACAGAGATACACACAATAACATGCACATGCAGTTTGACAGTGACTACATCAAATCTGATACTGACAGAAGTTCAGCAAAATAACATGAACAACAACAACGTGTTGCAAAAACATACAGACAGACAACTGTAGATGGCTATGGGCTCTAGTTTGGCCAGTTGCTCCCACGTCCGGCTCTTATAAAATCCTCTTGTAACACATGAAAAATCTCGCTACAACACTCACCTGAGTGAATTACTGTGGTTGTACTTTTATACAGCTTTGATTCATTCAGTAAGGTTAGGATGTAAGTATATCCTGGCAGTGGTAAGTAGTTTACTCTGATGTTTTCTGTAACAATATGTTTACACTTCATCTGTGGGTGTGTTGTACTCACAGTGGAGTTTTCACTCAGACTTGTCAGAACAGGTGAATCATTGCTCATGGTCTACGTCAATGTGAGGGAACCCTGCATCAGAAGAGCACATTGGACAACACATTTATGTACAGCCCTTTTCAGGGGCAAAAGAGCAGAATTGTATCTGACAGTTTAAAAACAGAAAAAATACATTAGATGAGAGCAGACAGCACTTTTTCTTCCTCATAACATGAGCACACAAACTCCATCATGTGGTATTATAAGGTCAATTGGTAATTAACCTTTATGCTACATGGCACTACATTCACCTTTACTGAAAAGGAATCAGGCCTCCATTTGCTGTGTTTTTTGTGCCACCCTAGTCAAAAAATCCAATTGGATTCCAATAGGATAACTATTATTTGATTTTAGAACAAATCCTATATGATTTTATCCTATAAGATTTTAGTCTTAGGATTTTGAGATATCCTGTAGTGTGCATGGGTCATCATGAGATCTGATGGACTATCTAGCACATGTGGGAGCAGTTCATGTCTTTCTTTTTGCTTATTGTTTGAAAAATATGATGAATGATTCTCAGGATTGTGGCAGAAGACAACAGTAAACTACAAGCCTAACTATTCTGGTTAGTTTTTAAATACAGAAAACATACAGTAACAGAGATAACACTGACCCTTTGGCTAAAGGAATTAATCCCGTCAGTGAGCGTGCGTGGTTTGACCACTGGTTATTTCTATGTAATCCTGATGCGTAACGCGGTGCTGGCATACTGCCTACACAAGGACATGAAGAGATACTGCTTCCTAAGCGTGTGACTGGATGCTGCTGGTCCAGATGCGCGTGTCTTACGGTCTGTGTAGCGCGATGTAGAGGCTGCTTCTCGGCTTTACTGTGCGCACATCTCAGAGCACCGACGCGCAGCAGCTGGCAGCACTTCGCGGCAGAAGCATCTTCCCTCTCCTCAAGAAAGTCACAGATAACGCAAGAGTGTCCTGCATCACTTGATGTTCTGAACCTGCGGGGCTATAAATCAGAGTCACTCTTGCGTCTCGCACCGATTTTTTCGCGCTCGGTACGCGCCATTTCGCGGACGTTAATGCACAGTCAGCTCTGTCAGCTTTCTCACATCTTACATAATAAAATAGTATCACAGTGAATAAAGGCAGTAGGACCTACCTGAATAGGTTTTGTGTCAAACAATTGATGGAAAAATCAGGGTTATTATCCTGCGATAGACTCCATTTCACGCGGCACATAGATGTCCTGCATACTTTCATTAGTGCTCCAAATAAAGACTCGAGTTATGAATGAAACCACACGCGTTAGACACTCCCACATCCCATCGCCTTGTTCCCGCCGCGTCACGTGACCCGCATCGCACTGTGTGAATATGATGGCGCTGATGATGATGTGTGGGGGACAGCCCTTTTTCATTCACATCTTCATGAATGGGACTTTCTGTAATCTGATTGGTTGATTGGAACATGTTACAGAGGCAGCAGTGGTCGCGTTTGTACAGGGATCTTCATCTGTGTTACCATGGAAGCTGCTGCGAGACTCTAAAAAGCGTTGGAAGATCTGTGCAATGCTTGATTTTACCAAAGGGTGTCAGTGTTGCACTGGAATAATCTCAATATGTTGTTATTTTATGCAGATAGGTGAAAGATGATTCATTCCTAAAATCATTTTCACCATGCACATGAAGTGAACATCAAACTATTGTGACAAAAAGACCGAAGCTATTCAGGTGCAGTGTCATGTTAATTGAAACATATAACCTAGTGAATATTTTAGGATATAGCATGTGCAAATGTGCCTTCATGGGTGTTCAAGAAAAAAATTATCCCGTGTCGTTTGTGTGCAGATATAAGACTGCATGCATTCAGGTTCAATGTTTTATTTCATAAACCTTTTTTTTGATTTTATGATTTACAAATGTAAAAAGAACAGTTTGTATACTTAACATTGCAATGAGTGAGGTGTAGAGCACCGAGTACAGTACCGGAGGGGCGCTCTGGCTGACGTCACAAGTGCGTATGTGCACGCGCTGGAGAGAAGGACATCAACCTGTACTGAATGTAAAAAGGCATCCCTCTCGTTTTTTGATGTGAGTGCTGAATGACCAGGCAATTGAGTTAATTATCCAAAATTTGGCTGAAAAATGCAAACGAAAAATGAATTTGAGGAGTGTCGTTGTGCAATGAACATGTTAACTGGACTGTGATGCACAAACAACAGAGGAAAATTATTTGCCATCTGATGAATGGCCGAAATGGCAGACACAACATGCGGGATGAGAAGGCCTACGCATGAGGGAGTGAGGCTGAAGAAAGGAGAGAATAGAAGAGTGACGCAATCTCTGAAGTAAAGCTGTGGTGGGTGTTTCTATTTTTAGTTGGAGTGAGTAGACACATATTAACAACATTTCTGTGTCCTCTAAGCCAGTGCTGTGGCTGCTACAGAGCATAAACTGTATAGACTAATAAACTCATGGGAATAACCTATTTGTGCTTTTAGCTATACCAAAACTAGAACGAAATGTGCTCTATACGTTTGCAGTTTTGTTTTTGCGTTTTGTTGTGTTTCCCTAACCCGAGTACAGAGGGGAATAGGACCCAAATAGGCAAATTATAAGCAAAATTATCAATAATGGTGCATGAACTTATTTATGCAATCAAGTAATTTTTTTTTTTTTTTTTAAATTGGATGAATACTTATTTAAGTCATGTTGTATATGGTGAGTATTTACAAGAGAGACGCTGTATGTATAGATAAGGATGCTTCCACTGCAGGCGAGGGCTTCCTTCAGTATGCAAATACAAACTATTTAATCTGGATGCCTAAAGTTACTTCTAACAGTTTCCGCGGATGTGACTGAAACATTTAGATCCCTTGGGCAGTTTAACACAGACACACAGTTAGGGACAGGGCCAAAAATACATTTCACACAAGTTTGCTAACAATATAATTAACTTTGCATCAACCACTGAGTCAAGTAAGTTAAAAAAAAAAACAATCGTCCTCGTTTGGTCACCTCTGTGCACACCCCCATAATCACCACACAGCAGGAAGATTCCGCGTCCACAAGGGGGCTCCAGCCAACCTTTCCTCCTCTCTACTTCAGACTAGGTTTAGGCTATGTCATGGCAATGCAACAGAACGAAAGAACTATTTAGCCAAGCTTTTATCAGCATTAAACCATTTGACTTGCATTGTGGGTTTTTGTAGACTTTTTATTTCTGCTCATAAAATGAAAATCATTGGGTTTGATCAGTGTAAGAAAAAAATCCTTTCTTATACCAGTAGAATGCTCCAAACATTGGACTCTGACCCTCCCCCACAGAGGACCATTGTTCTCCTGTAACCCGAGAGAAGATGAAGACGAGATTATTTTACTTTTTTACTTTTACTCACAGTCCACCACGTGATAGAATAAAACACTGCCGTTTTGCTGTATTCTGTGTCGTTAGTCATCGTTTTTTAAGATTTTTGCATCCGCAATCTGTGTAAAATGTCAATTTTAGGACAAGCTAAATTAGAAAGGCGTAAAACATTTGGTACATCTGCTGCCCGCCCATTTGTTGTGTCAAAAAAGTAGTCCGTTGTGGTCCAGCATCAGGACAACAACCTTATTCATGAAATAAGGATAAAAAATATAGATCCAATATCAAGTAACAACAGAGTATATGCTGCAGTGATGCACGTATTGCATTGCAATTCTTCCTAATCAGCAAGCGGCGCTGTGGGCTCATCGCCGGAAGACACAAAGAAGAGCGCGGGTTTAAAAGCTGCAGCGGCTCGTGCGCTCGGCCCAGTTCCGCTCACGGCCTCGTTCACGCGCAGCTCCACACAGCTACAGTAAAGGTACACAGCTTTACTTTTAGTGTTTTGCATGTTATCAATGTCGTTTTAACGTATTAGTTTATACAACAGTTCTTTTTCAATTCCGTTGATGATTGTTAATTTTTTGAAATGTCTTTTAGGTATAAAAAAAAACCCACGTTTTTAGCATAAACAGTGCTCACGTTAATGTTTAAGTGATTCTGCAAAAAAAATATGTAGTAAATTTCGGTCCTTCGTTTGTGTCTTTGACCGAGTTGACCGGCGTTCCCGACTAAGAAAGGGATGCTCCAAGTAAAATGGCGCTGAGATAAAAAGCTAACAAGTTAGCCACATGCTACAGCGCGTGGATGGTCGAGGCCTTGCCTCGATGAGACCCTTAAAATTCTATACTTCAGCTGTTTCTACACGCAGTACAAAACTACATTGATGTATGGTGCGTGTTATTTACCCCATTATACAATTTCGGTCGTTCAGGGCTTTAGACCTACTGACCTACTTTTTATGGCGCACAAACGTGGTCTGGCAATGTTGAAGCCAGTAAGCTCTACTGGGGTAACGCACTCTATTAATCGACGTATTTGCATTTTTGTATTTTTTTTATTAGGATAAAGATGTCTGACGAAGGAAAACTCTTCATCGGAGGCCTGAGCTTCGACACAAACGAGGACACTCTGGCTGCGGCCTTCGGGAAATACGGAACCATTGAGAAAGGTATAACCTCCATTTTGGGTTGCGTCTGCGTGGGCACTGGATTGCTGTGAAACTGGCAGTATTGACATTTTGTTTTTCCTCTTAGTCGATGTTATCAGAGACAGAGAAACTGGAAGGTCCCGTGGTTTCGGCTTTGTAAAATACGACAATGCTGAAGATGCAAAAGATGCACTGGACGCTATGAATGGAAAGGTAAATGCCAAGTTAAAATTTGTATTATATAGTTAATAGTTTCTTTAACATTAACGTCTATATTGCCATGTTTAACACTTAAGCACATTGTCAATACTATATATTTTTTGCCTTGCATAGACCCTTGATGGACGAGCGATACGGGTAGATGAAGCTGGAAAGGGTAGCAGATCCAGGGGAGGAAGTGGATACAGCTCTGGACCCCGTGGTGGAGGACGCTACAACAGTGGCTCACGTGGAAGAGGTCGTGGTTTCTCGAGAGGTAGCAGTTGAACTGCATGTAACGTGTTGTTAAATTCCCTTGTGCTCATAAATGCTCCTTTCCAGGTGGCGGATATGGCGACAGAAGCTATAGCGACAGAAGCTATGGAGACAGGGGCTTTGGTGGTGGTGAAAGGAGCTTTGGCAGTGGATACAGGAGCGGTGGCGGCGGCGGTGGTGGCGGCGGTGGCTACTCCTCTGGAGGTAGCTACAGGGACAATAGGTATGAATGTTTTTATCATTATCACTTCCATCTTGCACACTGGAATACTTATCTTTTGTATCCCTTTCATCCAATGGTTAGGGGGCAGGGAAGTTATGGAGAGCGTGCTGGATCATACCGGGATGGATATGACAGTTATGGTAAGTATTATAACAAACTAGCAAAGTGCTCTTGTGTTGAGGCTGTAAATCAAACTAGATGACAAAAACATCCTTGGTTTTACCCCCTATGAGTGGTGGCCATTTTTAGCTTTCAGTAGGATTGCTAGTTGCCCAGAAACTTGACCGCCTCAACTGGAGTAGAAATTCATAGAGCCTTTAAATGTGGTCAAAATGTTGTCCAATTGCTCCCTGATGGATAAAGCTGGAAAACTCCTCCTGGAAGCAGTTTTATGTTGCCTTGATATTGCTCACTACAAGTGAGGGAGGGTTTTTGACTATGGGTACAGTGGATTGTTGTAAACTAGTATGGAAATTCAGTGTCTTTACTTGTGCCCACTTCTTATCCTCAGCTACAGACCAGTAAACATCTCCCTGATTCAAGATCATCACTTGGCTGGCTGTATTGCAAAGATGCGCTCCTCAAGAAAAAAATGTCTACATGTTATTGCTGACCTTAGTTTGTAGTTCTGTTATTGTTAAAGCATCTTAACACTGAAGCCATATACTGGTCATTCCAGAACAAACCATGTTTTAATGACTTGCGTGGCCAAATGAACCATGTTTTAAATGACCTACATGGCCATTTGTCCAGTGTTTTTTGATTAGGCACCATTCCTCCTAAAGCACCACTTATGATAATATGGAAGTCTGACAACTTAATCAGTTATGAGGTTCCTCGGACTCCCCTATTGCCCACTTTTGTTGCTGTTGACTACTAGTCCAGCAGGTTAAGCATAAGTCTTATTTTTTGGGGGGGAATCTAACATGTCCGTCCTGTTTTTAAACCATTCAAGAAAGCATTAACACCTAAAATGGACTTTAGGGTTTTTATGCCAGATTTTTTTTTCTTCTGAGAACCTAGGCAGTTGAGACTCCCATATGTTCAATTTTCCCAAAAAAGTGAATTCCTTTCAGACTGGTGAACTACTCATCCGAAGTGGCCGGCTGTCATGAAGTTACAAATTGCACCATGCCACAGTTTGCCCAAGGTATCTCCTGTGCTCTGCTCAACGTTTGAATTTTTAAATGTGCTGTTAATGGATGAATCTTGTTTAAAGTGATCGAAAATGTAACTTCGTTTCCTCAAAGTAGTCTCAATCGGGAACAGTTTTGTACTTTATGTTCTTTGTATTATCTATTTTGTCAGTTTGGCTTCATGGAGCCTATTAAACAGACTGTGGAAAATTACCCATTCTCTGGCTTTCGATGCTACTACCCTGGGCTGTACTTTGCTGTCCTTCTTGAAATGTTAACTTGTGTTAAGTTCAATTTTATATATCCAATTAAGTGATTCTCAAAGTAAATTGTACAGTTGCTCTAGATTACTTTGACCATTGCTATACTGGGAAATGCGATTGTATGGTCATGTTAATGCTTCATTACATCCAAGAATTCTACGTCAAAATCCTACAAGTCCTTGGAGTGAACTGTTGCGCCTACCAACTTGTGCTGCTCAGAGATGAAAGCTGCTCTTGCCTATATCAAAAGTGGATAGTAGGCCAATGCTCGTGAGGTAATTCTACTTTTGCTTTGCTCACATCCTTCAAAGTTCCCATTTTTTTTTTTTTTCCCATGAAGTAATTTGCTTTCTAGCCCTAAGTTAGGGTTACTGAAAAACCATGCCATGGCCTCAAAGATCTGTCCTTAAGGAGCGTTCTGGGCTTTTTCACAAACTAAAAATCACCAAAAAACATTGCCTTCTCAGTCATGGATAGTCACTGTTCACTGCATTAGTGTTTAGTTTCCCTGGGCCCTGAAGAAAGATGCCTAGTTTATTTACAATTTGACCTATAAGGGTAAAGACTGATGCATGTGTTTTGTGAAATATGTAATGACAACACTGTTTCTCCCTTCAAGGGTGAGCTGTTGAACTGCTGCTTTATTGGATTTCCCAACTTGGCATGTGAGCCCAATCAGTGGAATCGGCAAGGTTTGGTAGCAGGTATTGACTTTACTTTTTTTTTTTTATGTAAAATTTACTTGCAATTTAGTGTGGCATTAACAAGTTTTTCTTTTCTTAGGGTTCTATACAACAGCCTGCCAATGATCTGATGGCGGTTCAATACAGAAACTACACCCAGGAAGCACAGAATGGTGTGATTGTGCAGTTTTTTTTAAGTCATTTAAGAAAATAAATGTGTTAAACTAATCTATATTAATCTGTACTGATGCTTTTGATCTAATCTTTAAAGAGGCAACTGGTCTGGGCCATCTCCTCTAGGGCACAAACAGATGGGATTTCTTAAAGCATAAATGTGCAGCTGTTTTGGGGCAAGTCTGCTGTAGGTATATGTATTGAATTAATGTTAATGCATCTAAATTTAACACTTAAACTGCACAGTTGACAGTACTTTAAGCAAGTTAATTTGGAGGAGCCATGAGATTGAACAGAGGTATTAAACTTTGCTTTCAGCTTAAAGGCACAGGATGCAGTCAGCATGCATTGTGTAGCTTGTTATAACTGGCTTATCAGTGCATTTTCTAACTTTAATGATGAGGATTGTAATTCTTGGTCATTGCGTTATTCTCTGAACAGCAAACAGATGCTTTTTTCCCCCATTTCTCAAGCTGATTGGGGCAGTGCAACTGGATCATTCAACATCTGATGTTATTTGAGACTATGCAAGATTTCCCCAAGAAAACAATGTTTACTAGTCCCATTGTACATTAACTCCAGAGTGCACATAAAACCACAAATACAAGTTAACAGTTAATAAAAACCTTGCCAAAAGATTCAGGTACAGAAAATGTATACTTTAATATGTTAAATTTACATCATGAACAGCAAGAGTTGCACTGGGTCTGTGTGAAGGAGTCCTTGAAGTACTACACATACCACGAGAAGCCAAAACGTTTATGCAAAAGCTCTTCTCTAGGTCGCAGGTTGAACAGTTCATCTGGCAGAGGGGTGACCCAGCGGTTTGTGTGGAACACACTTTCGCCAACCTGACAAAGACAATGTTATTGTTTAACATTAAATGCCTTTTCACAGGTAGCAAGACAATATTAAGAGAATTTTGCAATACCTTCCAATCTGGAACATCCTTCATGAGAATAGCTTCCTCCTCAAGGTTTTCCCGTAGCTGCTGTAAAGTCCTGATGAAAAACAAAACAGTAATAACAGACTTGTATTGGGAGTATCTTAAACATTAACACATTGCATGGTATTTTACTTGCGGTCATGTTCCGCTTGAAGAAGAGGCATTAAAGCGATTCGTGCTTCCAATTCCTCTATCTGCAAACGTCTGCAAAAACAACCCCTCATTAAGCTTATTAACACGTTTCATGTAACTTTAACTTGGGTGATTCACTACAAACCTTCTTTCTCTGTTCCACTTAAAAAGCCTCCAGTAGCCAAACATCATAATGCCAATCCCAATACCAAACATGCTGTATCCTGTGAAATAAATAATACAAATATATTTATAAAATTTTATTTATTCAAGTCCAATTAAAGGGCAGTTGATCTGACAGACAAAAAAAAAAAAAAAATATTTCCCAGTGACTATGGAATTTGAATTACGACTGTACCTTAAAAATCCGACAAGCAAAACTAGGACTAGTGGAGAGGGTACTAATATTAAATTGAAATCTATATAAATAAGGCTATGCTAATATTAGCATTGCTTAGCTTGTTGTGTGCCAATTGCCGTGCAGTTACCAAGTTTAACGTGGGTTTTGGTCCATATTTACAATGTCATAAAGCTGTAGTGTATGTACCTGAAAGTCCACGTTTGGGTAAATTTCTCTTGTAGTCAAAAGGAGCATAGCCTCCCGGTGGAGGCATGTCCTGCTTCACCTTGGACCCCGCCATCTTCCTCCGGTTCGGTCTGCTGGCTGCGCCAAACTGTCCTTCTTCCTCGTGCGCAAGAAAAAGCTACTGGCGCCCCATGCGCCTGCGCCTCTACACTGCATCTAAGAAAATAACAAGCTGGACTAAATCTTTTCTATGGCAAAGTACAATGTTATTAATGGTTAAAGAAGATGGAAAATACATTTTGGAAATTGTCTCATTTTATATTGGTGGAAACGCTGTTAATGTGATACCTGCCTACGCAATAATAAAACACTCAGAGCGATTCTGCCAAGTTTACGAAAGTTTTGACATTAATATTTACATTGTGGCATCCAAAGGTTGTCACACCTAGTGCAATGTGCATTTGTAATTGATAACTTCGGGAACCAATTGTAATGTTATATAGCATAGCACACACTGCTAGATCGAAAACTCGCATACGCGTGTGTGCGCGCATAAATACACATCACTGTGAGGTAAGAAATAACAAAATAAACTGCATTTCAAGTGTATATAATTCTGTTATTTATTGTGGAGCTAGGAAAACAAGTAAACCAAATAAAGTGTAACATAAGATAGAATAATGCAACTATGATTGAAAAGCAATTAACTGCAGTGAGATTACGGGCACAAGAAAAATGTTATTGTCACATGGTTTCCAGCATCCTCATCGCTAGAAATGTACTTTCATTTGTGCACTGGGGGGCTGCTTCTGCATATGCTCTGAGTTACATCAATTATCAGTATAATAACAACACTCAAAATAATGTTACAATGTCAACAATGAGAGCAATTACAAACACCATGCGTTATCAGCAAAGGTGCAAAATTAAAAGGGTAAAGTTATGCATGCTGCGAACAAAGTCCAAAAAACAATATTTTTTTTTATTTGTGGAAGCCACAAATCCCAGAATTCTTTCAACCTCTGGAAAATCAAAATAACTTACTGTGTGTATAACTGACAGATTTAATTCAAATGTTGAACTACAGGGATGTCTTGCTGAACATTTTACAACTCAGTTTACTTGGTTATTAAACATATTGGATTAAACATTTAGCTTGTTAACAGTTAGAGCATCAAAATCCTTGATACATTTTTGATCACAGGGTAGAAAAAGTGTATACACAATCAGTACTTTTTCTCAAAAGAGTACATACACACAGATTTTAATATGGTCACTTAAAGACCCAATCTGGAGGTTCTCCAGGGAAGCCCTTCAAGTATTTGTGCCACTGTCAAAAAAAGTGGTTTCTGTGCAGTATCCCAAAGAAGTGAAGCTAACATAATATAACTTATAACAACATAACACGTTAAAAGAAAACTTCATTTTAAACATTGTGTTTTTGTATTAGTCTGTCCAGGACTTAAGGAAAAAAAATCTGTAATTGCAGTACAGTGCTATTTCTATTATTTCCACGTATTGGCTGTTTGGGAGATGGATGATCGAGAGGGGATCATGTCCAGCAGGTACTCCCTCTGACGAGCATCCACAGATGCTGAAGTCTTATGGCCTGTCAAGCTTGGGTTTACGTAGGCCATCGTTACCCCTGTGGACATGCAAGAGCTGTGTTACAATCATTCTTAGAAGTGTATTTACACATAATACATTCGACACAGATTGCATGTTATCAGAAAAATAACAAGAGAAACGCAAAAGGATAATCAGTGGATCCAAGGACACTCACCACAATCACCGTCTACACTACAATACCACCCAGCAAGCAATTGCACCAATTCATTGCCTCATTGCTTCTTTCAGCTTTAGTTCATGCTTAATGCGTAATATGTACAGTGACACCACTCATAGCAAGTCCAGTGAAATTTGAAGGAAGTAAAGCTGTGCAGGGGACCAGTTTAATTTCTCTTAGAAATCACTACTTTTATTTTTCCCCACATAGTTATCCGAGTGCTCAGAGGGCACACGGGATTGCATAAAGAAGCACAAATTAAGCAAAGTATAACTCCAGGAATGTTTTCAATAAGGGTACAGTGATATAACATGGATAAATACTCAACAATATGTCTCCTTTAAAGCTAGAAATTTCCTAATATTATCTTGGAGTACCACTTGATTAATAAGGACTGATTTTGGACTAGATATTGCTAGGTACAGCATTGGTAAAGTCTACCTCTTTGACAGTTGCTTTGCTTCTTCCTTGCAGTGGATGATGCACTATAACCGCTGAAATTCTTGTCGCCGCTGATTCCACTGCTGCTCACCTTTGTACTCTGGACAGACTGTCGAGAAACCTGGGACTGCTTACCTGGCCGGCTGACCAAAGCTGCGGCCGCGACTGCACTCTGGAGCTGAGAGGAGGACGAGAAAGAGTGGGGAACGCCTCGAACACTGATTGATGACACGCTGCCATGGGACAGCTGCCCATGTGAGCTCTGCAGAAAGGTGGGAACACGCTCAATAATGTAAAATTTGCCTTAAATATGTTGTTTTTTAAAATGTCTTCACCTGCTTGATGGAGTGATGATGAACCAGGTTGACGCCTCGACTTGACTGATGATGCTGTAAAGATGACACTCTGGCCTGAGCTTGTTTTAACTGCTGAGACACCAGGTGCTCTGCCTTCAGTGACGCTGATGAACTACTGTGGGACACTGTTGACGAAGCCTGAATAATACACTGGTCTATTTCCTGCTCCTGCTGCAGTGCTTTGACAAAAGCTGCTTTCAGCCTATTAGTATGCTCTGCTTTTAAAGCTTTTTTCTGATTGGACGACATACAGTCTTCACAGAAGACTACTCCACCTTTAGCTTTGTCTTGCCTCCAACGGCAGGTGAAGTCAGTCTTGCACTGGGTGCAAATGAAGGGGTCTCGAACAATAGGCCTGGCTGACGTAAAGCCCATTTTTCCTGTTTGTAAAGACAGATAGGTTGTAAATAAACAACTTTCTGAGGATGCAACTAAATATGCATACATAGCTTTTCTTTACTTAAAATTGAATCATTCAAATAAAGTAAATTAATGTTTACATAGACATGAACTAAACAATTGCTTACCTCTGTGGAAAGTATCAAGTAGATTTTGCACTACTTCTTCAAGTCCAACTAGATAGATAAATTCATTATTGGCCGCTGAAGGCAGGAAGTTAAACTCTGGGGCAGGAGGCTTTGGAGGGGGAATCTCCAAGAGCGTCTTCTCTAGTTGTTTCCTCAGGGCAAGTTTTGCTGCCGCTTGGCGACTGGCAGGAGAGTCATTTACACTGATCACTGACAATCCGCTTCCTGAAGTGGAACTTTTCATAGCTGATGAACCCTTTGAAATACAAATTATGTGTAAAATAAAATTGTGTGTAACTGACTGGAAACATCAGCAATGTTATTACTTTGCCTGAAATGTTCCACAGTAAGGCGGTAAGTAAGTGGGTTCACCTCTCAACAGATCTGATAAGTTGACACTATGGTGTCACTTACTTGTCTTTATCAAGACAGAAAAGCTTAATGCCCTGTTGTGAAACATACTAGACAATGCAATAAAATTTTCAATTGTATTTGAGCACAAGTCACACTAAGGAGCATGTTGGTCTAGCTCACCTTGCCTACATCAACCAGTTAAATTTTTAACAAGAAAAGAAAAACAACTTACCAATGCACTGGCATTATTGCCCACTCTGATGAGGCCCGATTGGACCAAACCTCTCTGACCCTGGGAGGCCGGTGCTGAGGTCCTGGGTCCGAGGAGCAGAGGAGGGGGTCCTGAGCCTGAATTTCCAACTGCCATCTGCTGCTGTTGTTGCTGCCGGAGAGCCTGAATCTGCTGTGAAGACACAGAAATGGGCTAGCGACAGGGACATCACATAGGGACATTATAGACAAAGTGGAGGACAAGACACAACAGAAAACACACAACAGGACAGAGAACAGACACAAATCAGTCCTACGCTAGTTACGTAGTAGTGTTTAGTGGTTTACATAATAAAATACTATATTCTGACACTAGCCCAATTTCACAAAGAGGCAGAAGTTATTATCAATGGAGCCATAATAGAGGATTCACCATAGCAACAGTTCATCACTGATAGTTGGTAGGACAAGAATAAAAGTAACCCTGGACGCTAAGTAGGGTTGGGTCTGGTTAGTACTTGGATGGGAAACCACTCGAAATACCAGATGCTATAGTATGGCTGCAGTTGCTCATTGTGGGCAGCGTCCTGTTATGTCCTTGAGCAAGACATTTCACCCACTTTGCCTTTAGTGTCCCATGTACACTGGTGTATGAATGAGTGTGTTTGTGAGAATGAATATGGGACAACAGATGGAAATTGGCTCATGGCTACAGTTTGGTGTGTTTGAAGAATGTACTATATCACATATTTGCATTAACATTAACTAAAAACAAATAATGCAATATACAATTTTATCATGTTTTTTGTTTTTTTAACATCTGACCTGCTTCTTGAAAAGGCCTATATATTCCAGATGTTATCCTGACATTACTGACTGAATAAAGGGTGCTCAATTCACCTGTGCTCCTCTGACAAGAGGTGGCATGGTACCCTGGGAGCTGTGTTTTGATATATGCTGCCCACCTCGCACTAGTGGTGGTGGAATAACTGTGCCTGGGTTACGACCTGTCAAAATCTGAAAAGGATGACACACGTTAAGGATGTACAAATAGTACCAAGTAGCAGGATGTTCCACACTTACCTGCTGTGAGCCTTTGCTGCTTGCTGTAGTTCCTCGGATAAGAGGAGGAGGAGCTGAAGATCCAATCAAACCTGACGCCTAAAGCATTAAAGTAAAATTACAATAAATGAACCATGTGAAAATTATAAATGCAATTAATGTGGAAATTTGCCTTGTGAATAGTATCCCTCTGTATTTGGCTCTGTCGAAGTTTCTTTAGAAGGACCAGTTTGGCCTCTTCCAGCCTCAGCTCTTCCTTCAGCTGCTTAATGATGCGCCCCCTTTCTTCCGCACTGCTTTTCTATACTCAAAAAGACCACAGCATCAGGATCAGCAGACTAAACACACACATGACTGAAAACTACGTACCATTAGTAGCTCTGTGTCCAGCTTGTTAAAATGACTCAGGCCGTTCATTGGTGGGCTCGGCGAGTCATTATCTGACAGAATGATGACATCATCATCATCTTCGGGAGACGGAGGCCGTTTCTCTCTTTTGATACTATATGCAGGACATATAAATTGCAGATTATAAATTATTATAAAGCCAGTTTGCCTTCCCCAAACAATCAATATATTTTAATTAATAATGTAAAAACAAAATGGTCTTTGTTAATAGTAGGAATGCACCCATTTGTACTGGGTATCAGATCAGAGCACCTCTACATAGAAAAACTGTGTAAATATTCTTACCCTTTATTTAAGGTCATTTTTTTGAGTTAGGTCAACTCAAAAGAGCATTCACTCCAAGAGCAGTGCGTTTGGGCCAATGTGACCCCAACAGCTGCATTCTGGACTACAGTAAAGGGTTTATAGTATATAATAAAAAGTGTTTGGATCATGTATATTTGTATGAATGGGCGCTGCAGAGCTGCTGTTTGACACATTCCTCTGACAAGACAGTTTGGATCAACTTAATATCAGCAACAGTCTCCTCCTGACTCCTCCTCCTCCTCCTCCTCCTCTCTGCGAAGGTGAGCCTGGGTCCATCTGTGCAGGTGAGCCTTAAGTGAGCCTGGGGCTGTCTCTGTGTTGTTCCAAAAGCTTTTTCTCCTCCACCACCAGAGCATACAGTCCGTATGGAGTTTTTAGCCACAGGTGAAAGAAAAGACCACTGCATATAGGGGAAGCAAGCACACGCTCAAATATTCTTGGACTCTGTCTGCTTTAAGGGCATTGTCATAGAAATAAGTTTGGCAATCAGCTGATGGCTTCTCACGAGACTCATGGTGCAGTGCTTGGGGTGAATGCTGTGGAGTGTATGTGTACAAGACCGATCCAAAAATAAAGTAAACAGAACTAAATCTATTGTGCACTGGGATCGCTCCACAGAGCCACTTACATGTGTGTAAACAACCTAAGACCTTCATTTAAGATCTCTGTCGCATCTGTCAAAATCAGAGATGGCCAAATGAGAAATTTCCTGAAATTTTGTGTATGTAAGTTAAAGGGGTAGGTAGGTCTGTGAACAGATTGACTCCATGTACGGTATCTGTCTTCCACTTTAGAAAGAAGTTTAAATATATAATCCTCTACAGATACTTGAATTCTGTATTAGTTTGTGTTTATGATGTTTTTTGCATTTGTTATTGTAGAGTTTCTTTTTGCCTATTCCTTTTTTATGAATCATGAACAGTTTACCAATAGCATGACAACAAAGTACAAAGGGGAGACGCAATACACGCATGCTTCAGCTTTCACTTTTTTGGTCTTTCTACATGTAAGGTGACACTATTTCTGGAATAATGCCTGTATATACAATTAACTGTATATTCATAGGTTTCAGGCAAATTATTTCCTCCTGATTTGAAGGATTTTGTGAGAACTTTTCCCCATTCAAAAAGACAATACTTTGAATAGACTTTGATTCCCAATGGGACTGCTGTCATAGCCTGGAACCCATGAATGCCAGTGATCGAAATCAACTAAATCCATTTCAACCACATCTGAATTCATAGGAATAAATTTACATTGTTTAAGCAAGAGTAAGTAAAAAATGCAACATGGAGATCTGCAGTCTAGCTATAGGTCTACACTGATCGAATTGAGATCCAATCAATTCAAACCATCAATAAACAATTTGGGGCTTTTTAATTGAGAGGTCAATAGCCAATCCTCTGTCAGTAAAACATGTGGCTTGAAACAGAGTTTTGACTTTGGGGAAATAAACTGGACTATATCTATGCAAATGTCACTGATTAAACGTTTGTTTTCTTTATGTTAATGGGCCTAATGTAAACCATTCTTTAAAAGTGCAGCCTATATAATTTACGGGAATCTTGGGTGTGCAGTATCTGGGTCTCTTCTTGAGTCACTTCCCATGGATTAATCACCACTCTTACAGAGAAGTCACTTAACCTCAGACACATCATAATATGATTACAAACTTTTTCTCTTTTTTGTTCCCTCAAATGTAGGAACCATGGCAACAGCCAGCTAAAACTGGTTTTGAACATGCAGTGTTTTGGGGGTTCTGATGGCGATCAACAATATTACTTGCATTACTTACATACGGCCAGCTGTGTGAGCAAACCTAGAAGGCAGGTCATAACTGATTACTCTGTGAGTATTGTGCCTTTTACACCTTGGAGTCTTTAAAAGCTACATATTGGATTTCTCTTAAGGCTTAGAAAAGCACACATGTTGTTCTTTTGTTCTGAGTCATTTTATAATTAGTTAATGCCCTGAACTTACTTTCACTGTTATGTAGTCAAAGCAAGCACCAGCTTCTTACCCTTTACATGTGGTCATGTCCACAGGCTGGTCAGCAGCCTGAACTTCAACTTTTATAGTGGCCTCCACCTCGCCTGCAGCAAACACCCCACCAGCCACCTTTGGTTCTTTTTGTCGCACTCGAGTCCTTGTGTCTGTGGTGCTTTCTCTCCTCCCCTTACTTGGGCTGACCGTGCATTCAGTCCGATTGTCTGAGCTGGCCTCCTCTTTTGCTCTCGGTGACGGCTGTGGTTGCTCATTCTTTACTGGTTGACCATCTAAAGGTAAAACTAAAGACAATGATGTCTCTGCAATGATGTCGTCGCGCTGCTCTTCCTTGTGCTTATTGTCCTGCTCAGAAATACTGTTCTGGGATTCAGAGTTGTTAGGTTTTGTTTCTGTCTGTGATGTGGGCTCCAATAAGTCCAGTTTAGGCTTTTTCTGTTCATTGTCAGCATTTGAGGTCTCCGTAGAGGTAACTTCTCTCTCAAGCGCCCTCTTCTGGCTTCGAGTTTGGCGGACAGCCTCCTCAGACATCCCCTGCACAGAAAGACAGAAGATGATTTGATAAAAGCAAAATAATTGGCTATTAATAACTTAACCCCTTAGACATCTGGTCTCCCCCCCTAAAACCTGACTAAAATAAAGTCCCAATTCAAACTAAACCTGTCACTGAACTCTTTGGACAGACATAGACAAATGGCTGGACTCTTTGTGAAGCTGAGGCTCTGTCGTTTTGGGCTCCGCTGTCTGATCTTCTCTAATAATAAGTGCAAACAAGCTATTCACAGAGGAAACTCAGATGTCATATCCCAGCTGGATTTTTTTGCTAAATATACGAATAGGTATAGCTGGTGTTCTGGGCAGTCGTTCGATAGACACTAGATTGAACATATGTTGGGTCCTGACAATTCCCATGTCAAAGTTGAAGCATATCTCTCGAAAAATGAGGTTTAGGGACTTGTAATTAGGCTTTTAAAAAGTTCAGTGGGAATTCCTATTAATTTTTGTAAATTTTAGGTTTGGTTTTTTTGGACTACAAATTGGTCCAGATGTCACCACAGAATGTAATTTGACTGAAAATAAGTGGGTTACAGCTTTCCATGCATGCTCAAGAGGTTCACAGTTCCCTTTTATCAAATAGTGGACAAAAAGAAACCAAGGAAAGAAAAACTCTTATGAGGTTTAAAAAGGAGTGGTTAGGCCACTAGTCAAGACACTTCACCCACCTTACTTAGTGTGAATGTACTGAGTGCAAGAGTGACTGGAGGACAGGAGGGCTGATGAGGCATGTTGGCTGCTTCACTTCCGTTTACCCCAGAGTAGTTGTAGATTACCAACAGTATAGATAACGCATAATGCCTCTGTTTCGTGAATTAATAACAATACACATCCATGTGTGACATGTTATAAATAAATAATTTAATATATCTACTATGTATACACTATTGTCCTGTATCAGCTGGCCATTGGTCAGGCTCCAGCAAAAGATAAGATGTGTGACTAATGTGATATAAATTAGTACATTAAATACAAAATCTATGGTATTTTTTTTGTTTGAAGTTTAGCAACCCAATGAACGCAGAGCACTTATACTGGACTCCTACCAAGATCACATTGTGGTTCTAGAGAAAACTTAAGTTTGTGATAAAAAAAAGACCAACTATTAAGCTACTAAATCATGATTACTTGTCTCTAAATCATGATTACTTGTCTCTGACACATTTGTCCTTCCTGTTCTATGACATAATGCACAAAGGTACCTATAGAATATGAGTCCTGATAATGCCAATAATTTTATTGGACAAGCTCACTTTTTAAGTTTCAAATTTTCTGACATCACCGAGACACATGACATGACCCTTCCCAGGATTCAGTGGGACACACAAAGTACTATGCTTGAGAACTGGTTCAAACCGGTTGGATCGTGTGTGTATGTGTGTGTGTGAGTGTGTGTGTGTTTGCGTGTGTGAGTATGACTGAGAGCGTAGCTGAAGCTAGTTTTAACCCTTCAAGTGCTGAAGGAGACACTAGACTACATAAGGGCAGCCATTACAGTGCACTCTTCTTGTGTATGTGCATCATATCAGAGACCGTAAACATACATTTCAGGATGCTGATACTGTTTTAGGAGAATCTAATTGCACACCACAATAAAGGAAACTATATATTCTACAATAAGTTTGTTAAATGACAGCTTATAGATATAGAGAGTAGTAAGTTTGACACAGAAATGAACCCCAAACCTCCTGAACCTTACACGGACACTGACCCTATCTTTGTAACGGGAATGTGAATGGCATTGGGGTTCACATTTCATCTCCATGGCACTTTACACACACCTTTGGGCCCACACATGAAAGCACACCATCACCCCAGGACCGTGACATCACACAGACTTCACAGGACAATAGTACAAACAAAGCCAAAGTCCTGCACAAAATAAGATGTCAAGTAAACACACACACAGCCACTTGTGGTTCATTGTTTGAATTAAAGGAAACTTTCCTACATTTAAACCATTTAAACTTGTGAATGTAAATAAAGGTAAATAAAAAAGAATATCGCTATTAGGTATATCAAAAGTATTAAAATCAGGTACTATTATGGAAAGTAAATATTTGAGCAAGTATTGATAGAAAAAAATAAATTAAAAAAATCACATAAACAAGAAAAAGTTGGACTTTCCTGAACAATTTCAGAATGAGCTTTATCAGAACTAAGACCACACGGTAGCATAAATAATACTATTATTCTGTGTTGAATGAACAACTAGTGCATCAAAATCACTATTCCTTAAATCTCATACTGATTACGGTGTGCCATGCTTACTTTATCTTAAAGTTACCATCTGCAAGTTTATTTGATTTTTGGATGGCAGATGTGAAACCTGTTCCTACCTCCTCCCACCAAGCCTTTGATCAGGCTCACCTGGTCGTCAGGTCAAAGCTGCACGTAGACAGAAATAACGTAGATAGCATCTAGTGGTGATATATGAGAATACAACAGGGTCGGCCAATCCAATTACAGATGGTAGCTTTAAAAAGCAGAATGTTCATATATTCCCCATACAAGTCATCTGGTTTTGCATGGTATCACAGTTGTAAGCACTAATTAAACTGTGGGACACACATACTATATTCCAACAGGTTCCTGTTCACAGCTGGGATACTACAACATGTTCAGAACATCACAGCAAAAGTGCATTATCTCACACATGAACTCAAACTTGAGTCATGTCTAATTCGTTCGAAGGTCTGTATTAGTCAAAAATATTAAATCACTTTGAGGTCACACACAAAGATGTTAACCAATGTGTTTTTTACATGAATGTAAAGTATACAACATCTTTAAAAAGGAACATGTAATATTTTGATTTTAAATTCCATAAACACCTGTGTCCCCAGATAATAGGTAAACGTGTTCAAATCAAATATAGCGTTTACAAAACAATTGTAATGCCAATGATAATAATAGTAATAATAATAATAATGAATTAGTCTAATACAGCATGTTTCCAGGCTCTCAAGGTCGCTTTACAATATCGTGCATTATTTATTCATTCCATACTCAGTGATGGTGCGCTACAGCTGCCCTGGGGTAGACTAACGGAACCAAGGCTGCCAATCAGTGCCTAGTACTAACCAGACCCAGCCCTCCTTAGCGTCTGAGATCTGACAAGATCAGGCTTTGACAAGAAGATTTGGTCACAGCTTGGCCACGATGGCCAAGTTGTTTATGCTACAATTTGGTGTTTTCGTTCTCAACATGATTATCCAATCAGAAAGCCGAATGAGCCTCACATGAGTCTGTCATTTGGGTTGCCAGTTTCAACGCTCAAATCCAGTCATTTTAAACCTAAGAGAAGTCTCTCTGATCTGAATCCTCACTACCTTAACTCCAGCACCTGCAGCCAATCATTAATCAGTGCCTCTGCTGCTGCAGTATATGCTGTCTGTATACTGAGAATGAGAAAAAAACATGCCTGTCCAGGCTGTCCTCTATATGCAGGTTAAACACTGGCAACTCAAATTTAGCTGTAATTGTAGTTTCTTTTTTAAGACAGTAAGGACACAGACTACATACAGTTCCTTTAAATATATTTGGTAAAATATTTGAAATAAACTTTCCCACCTTTCCATCCTGATCAAAATAATAAAATATATCTCATTGCTGTAGCTGATAACCAATATTTACCTATATTTATATTTTCATATCCATATAAGGCCCTTACCTGGCCAGCCAGAACCGCACGATTTGGCAAAACTTTACAAAGACGAGGGGATCTAGAACAGTATCCTGTCTCCCCTATTCCACAGAGCTTGACTGACAGGCGGATTAACCAATCAGAGAGATACATGAGCCATTCATGTAAAAAACAGACATGGTTTATGAGGAGTTAGAAACAGCAGATTTCTGCAGGGTGAACAATTGAAGCAGCCAAGCATTATTATTAGTAGAAATTTGAAAAAGTACATTTTAGTGTAATCCATCAGTCATCCAGGTCTGGTCCATAGTAAAAAACAGTTAAATTTGTCAACTGGACAAAATGTTGTAGGAGTCCAGTTTTCTCCAGTCTGTTTTGTCCAGTTGATAGATTGAACTTTGGGTTTTACATTTTAGATAATAAAATATGTCCACAGCAGTCCAGTTAATTTGTGCTGTTCTGTATTCACCGTAAAAACCTGCACATAAATATTTTTATATTGGTATGGACTGTAGGCAACATAATTTATTGGACATGGGGACATTTCATTGTATTAAACAACTCATGTTAATGATGAAATGAAAGTCTTATAATGTAATTATAATAAAATGTGTATTTTTAATGTGTTCACCTGCCCAGGGACAGCACATGGAAAGTAGCAGTAGCTAAATCTGGTACAAATCATCTTTTCTTTTGTAAGATTAATGAATTTGTAAATGGTCCCTGACAAATAAAAAAAGAAAGAAAGTATTTATCTCAGATAAAATAAATCATATTTTTTGTTCTGAATGATACGAGAACTTGAGAGACTTTACAGTACGTTACAGTAAAGTTTATCTGGGACATAAAATTTTTTGTTGCATGATTTTGTAAACATGCAGACATATTTTTAGCCTATAAGTGCTCTTCTATTTCTAGTGCAAATCATAAGTTTGTTCAAAAAGGCTTATCTGATGCACTGAGGAAAAACTGAGAATGACACATGGACACACAGACTGGGGCAATTTGGCCAAATCCGGCGTTACCAATGTAGTATCCACAGTTACTCGAAAGCTTACTCAAAGCTTACTTAAAGCTTCATGCTTTATTAAAAAGCAACCTATTTGAGAGATGGACATGTTGTCAAGATCAAGACAAAGAAAATTGTGAGAGTTTTTATTTTGTCAAAACAGACAGAGGAATCACAAAGTTGCTGAAGTCGTCACACCAAAAGCATGGTATGAACGATAGAAAGGGGCCCTGAGAGTGTGTCAGCAATGTTTTAGTTTAAAACCAAAAAAAAAGGCAACTCTTAAACTTTGTTATTGTCATGAATAGGCTATTACAGAGAGAAGCTGCCAGCACAGGACAGGCACGAAGCCACTCAGGTCAGAACTAAACCAGGTATAAATCAGGACTATACCAGTCTTAAACCAGGACTAAACCCTGTCAAAACTAGGGTTCATTGAGAGTTTTAGAGTCAGTAGCCTACACTGGACAAGCAGAGCCACAGGAGAAGTAACCGTTTGCATCTTACATTAAATAATGATTGGATTACATTTGTTTACTGATTTACCTCAAGATCAAAGTGATTGGTATCCTGATATAATTTTAAATATAAATTCTATTATGCACGTTTTTGTTTTTTTTTAAATGATGATTTTTTTTTTTTTATGTCCTGATTCAAAATTACATGTGCTTTCACAAGTAACCACAAATGCACATATCAAATAGCTAGTAACTTACAATTTCATAGTTCATATAGTTTTAATTAATAATTAAGTAAATGGGCCAACAATTACAACTGGTAATGCATTCAACCAAGCTGGGGTTTTTCAAGTTAGCTAGTAGCCCTAAAAAGGTTGGCAATCCCTGGGATGGAATTTAAAAGCCAGACTGATACCTGGGAGAAGCCTCCAATGTCACCAACACCAATATATCAACCAATACATTGTCCTACCCCAACTCATTCAGTCCCCCCAATTCAAGCTTAAATACTCCAGCCATGTATAATATGTGCTCAGCACCATATTTACCCACTGACAGTCACAGACCTTTATACTTTCAGGAAACATTTGTACACGGCATACTTTGACAACACTCTGTACTGTACAGCAAATTACTCTGGGTCATGAACTTAATGCATTATTAAAAGCAGACATATTTGTTTTTTCATGTACTGAGTATTGAATTATAACATGTCATTTTACATTTACTTTGTTATGAACTGCAATATTGTTCAAAATCTTTTATAAATAATAACAGGTCCATTGACTTCCTGTTCAACACTGCAGAAATGATATGCCCCACCTATTCATAGTGAAGTTCCACAGTAGCGAGCAAAGGATTGTCACGTGTGTAATTACAGGGATGTGGGCGGAGGTAGGGGGCAGGTGAAAACATCACTAATGCCTGAAAAAGGACATTGCAAAGTAACTCAAACATACAGGACTCAATCAAAATGCAACTTTAAGTAAACCAATGCTGAGAATGGGATCTGTCTGTAAACCTCTACTCAGAGATCCCTATACCTCTCTACCAGGATGCCCCTAACGTCACTAACCTCTACCCACGGGTCCTTAATAGTAAACAAACTGGGGCCATGCCAAAAGAGCCAGACTGAACATCTGTGATGTCCTGATTGCTTTCATCAAGGTGACATGTTTCACATTAAAAACAATCCCAGACCCCAACTTTAGCCCATCTAATGTTTGTGTGTAACATCTGTTTTAAAAGAAACCATATGTAAGATTGTGATTTTAAATTTCATATAGATATGTAGATATGTAATCAAATTGCTGGTAACAGTTGTAATGCTAATGTATTCTTATTTTCAAAAAAACATTGGATATAATGTTGTTTAATATTATGTTATAATTTTGTGTTTTGGTTCTCAAGGCAGTTATCCAATAAGAACGCAGAATGAGCCTCTCATGAGTCTCTCATTTGGATTGCTGGTTAGTTTAAATGTAATCCTTTTACATTTATGTCTCTCTCTGATCTAAATCCTCACTACACAAAACCCCCAGCGCCACACTGTTAATCAGTGCAGCCTTTGCAACCCAGTGACTGAATTCTGAAGGTTCTGTGCTTTCACATAAGGCATGGCCTTTTCATACACTGAGAATGAGAAAAACTTGTATGTCCTTTATATGCAGGTTAAGGCTCTGGCAAACCAGGTTAAGGTACTTTTTTTTAATTGTAAGGGTGCAGGCTACATACAGTTCCTTTAAACTGCTAATTACCCTATGCAAGCAGACCAGAACATTGACTAGCAGATAAGTAGAACTAGTTAAATTTCACATTAAAAAATAAATGTTTTGAAATAAGAGTTATCACCTTAATAGACAGTGGACGAAGGCAAAAACAGATTTTTAAAAGTGTAAATAAGTCTTTAACAGAGTAAACTGAAAAATAGTGTGTGATATTTCAGTAGAGGTACGTTCTGGTGGAGCCTGGAGTGTATGGTTCTGTGGACATGTCTGCAGACAGACACTCTTGAATGAGTGCCTTAGGACATGGTTAAAAGCTCATAAAAGTTGATTTTGCATAATATGTCCCTTGAATGAAAACTAAAATGGACACTGGTATGTTGTCAGTGTCATTTACAAAACATTATGAGGGGATCAGAAAATGCCACCTTGGAATTCAAAAAAGGTGCCAGGTGTAACGGGTATAATAGCTATAGACCGTTGGAATAGTAGCAGTAGTTAGCAATACATGACAACAGCACAGATCATTGTGCTATCGGACCCAAAGACTAAGGACGCCTCACAGACAGTGTGGACAGAGACTGTATGTTGCTTTAAAGTGGTACTATATATATTAAATATTAAGTGGATGAACAACACAAGCAGACAGTGACTAGTGAATGGCCATTCATAAAATGCAAGGAGTACAAAAAGGTTCGAGTGGTTCACAATGATATAGCACAATCCAGCTACTTCATTTCATATAACCCACAACTCCCCACAGTTCAGTTCATTTGGCTGCAATCTGAGTCCAAATACACAAATACTTCACCTCGACATCAAGGCAGACTGTTGTATCAAAAAACTAACCAAAAAACGAGGCACAAGCAGACCTGTCATGATAATTACTTACTATCGCCTTATCGTTCAACATATGAAAGCTGGAACAATATCTTTTGGGGTCAATATGTATCGTGTGTACATTTTCTTTGCACTACTTGGATATTTTTGGTGATTTTCTGGCAATATGATAAGATTTAAGCCATAAAATGTTGAATAAATCACTTATATGGCTCATTATAGATACAAAGCACTAAAGTGTCTCATTCTGCTATTTAGTTATTGCAGCTCATAATTTTTTAACAGTACTTGTACATTTAAAATAGCTTTTGGGGATAATTTTACTTTTGTGTTATTGTCTTATTAGCATAAATTAGTTTCAATATTATCGTTTATCGTCTACATTTTCTTTATCAATATGTCTCACTTCTACTTTTGTTATTGTGATAGGCCTAGGTGCGAGACAAAAGAGGTTGGCTACAGTGAGCCAGCTACTGGGCCAACCAAAGCAAGTGCATTTCTTAGAGTTGTAGAGAGAAGTCTCCAGATTAAAGCTCAAGGATTATTCCATAGCTCACCATTGAGGAATGAGACCCTGGCCCGTATGGACGCAGGACCATGGGTTTCAGTCAATGAATTATCAGTGTTCACACAAATTTAAGTTTAGGTAGGAATCAATCAATAACAATTTCAAATCAATAATACTAGCCTTATCATCAATACATAATCATCACAATCTCATGTACAATACAGTACCATAGTAACGACTTGACTTATGACCTCCAAGTCATGTGCAGCAGCTTAAAGGGTAAACGACCCTTTTTACAGAACAGTGAATGTTTATGCAACCACTCCAGATTCATTTGTCACAATAGAAGAAGATGTAGTGGAAAATAACAATATATAAACTTTATTTTAAAACCATGTTTGACAGCATTGTCCTCACAATATAAATGCATTAAAAATGTGTCAGAACATGTCAGTGGTGCAGCCATATTATTAGCACTACTACAACAACAACAAACATGCTATTTCTAATAACATGGGCCTAATAGCAAAGTCCTAATAACATAGCCCTCATAACATAGGCCTAATAACATAGGCCTAATAACACAGGCTTAATAACATAGCCCTCATAACATGGGCCTAATAACATAGTCCTCATAACATAGGCCTAATAACATAGGCTTAATAACATAGCCTTCATAACATAGGCCTAATAACATAGGCTTAATAACATACTCCTAATAACATAGCCCTCATAACATGAGCCTAATAACATAGCCCTCATAACATAGCCCTCATAACATGGGCCTAATAACATAGCCCTCATAACATGGGCCTAATAACATAGCCCTAATAACATAGGCCTAATAACAAAGCCCTTATAACACAGCTCTAATAACAAAGCCCTCATAACATAGGCCTAATAACAAAGCCCTCATAACATAACCCTCATAACACAGGTCTTATAACAGTGCTGTAAAACGCTGAACTGTAGGTCAACTAGACCCTTATTTAGTTTAATTTATCAATTAACAATTAAATTGTGTCATATGTGTCCATGGATTATTTTAATACCTTTATTTTAGGATGCTTCACCTTGGGATATTGTGAATGTGTTTATGTTGTAGAATTCATAATTTCATAAAGTCATTATTTGTATGGAAGAAATATGCAAACTTATGATCCACAAAAGTTGAACCTTATCATTTTTTGTTGGGGATTGCCACCACTAATTTGCCTTTTAAATCTTATAGTTTAAAGTTATTTCAACTGACAAAAACAGACACTAAACTGTGCACCAGTTTTGTTTCATATGCATAGACCCAGAAATCACAGAAATATTATCTGCAAACAGTGAAAAAAGCAAATTCACCAAAGCCTTCTGACCTGTCCTGCAGCTCACCTTTACACTATCTGCATCCGAGAATGAACGCAACCTATGAAAGATCACTGTAACTTTCATTCAAGATATTATTTGAGTTTGAATGTGTCCTGTAAAAGAGGAGCAGAGCGGATAGAGGCGCATGTCTGAGTGTGTATGTGGTGCCTGTCTGGCCCAGAGGAGTGTGCGCCGTGCGCGTGTTCAGCTTTAAGAGGAGGAAGACTACGGTTGTCACAGAGCGAAGTAGGAAGATTAGCTCCCAGATAGCACCAACACTGGTGCCACGGGGCTTGAGGCGGACAACGGCGTCCACCATTACCGACACTAGCCATTGAACATCCAAACTCCAGCCTTTAGCCTGTGTCTGAACACATGTGCAGCCGGCTTTTTATCACTGACCAAACTCTACACGGCTCAGATCATTAGCGAGCTAACATTAGCTCTAACGTAAAAACAAAAATACCAATCTAGCTTGAGCATGCCCTCGATACATCTCGCTAATAAAGGCTCTATTAAGACTTCGAGTCTATATCAAAAGTGGCCCAAAACTGTTGTGATAGGATGACCCACACGAGTAGAACCGAGCCCGGATCCGTGACCTGGCTGCCCCGCGATGCGGGACGTCTTCCGTCTCGAAAAGGATAAGCTATCGGCTACAAACTTTCACTATACAGCCGTAAAAGTGCCACAGAGAGCAATCCAGTGAACTGTTTACCTGCTTGTTCCCTCCAGAGTTAAAACCTTTGCTTCGGAACTCATTAATTTGGGGCCACGGGCTGAGCTCGTGGAGCCGCTGGCGGTGCACGTCCTGAGCTTTACCTTTAAGACTGCTCCACCAGTCCAGACATCAAAGTAACAAGGTGGCACTGGACGTACAAAAAACATTACATTTTGGTAGAACAAGCCCCCCTCCCCTTCCCAATGCTCAACCTTTGGCTCTGCGGAGTAGTGTTACTTTTCAACAGCCCATCAGCTTCTTTATCGTCACAGATAGGTGGAGGAAGACCTGGCTCCTCTCGACGCGTCCGAATAAAAGGCTACCCTCGATCCACTCACTAAAAACTTCAGGTTCCTTTCAGTCAACTTACTTGGTCGCTATGTCACCTCTTCTTTACCGATGGCAGACCAAGGAATGTGTAATCTGCAGTTAACCTCGATAAATCGGTGTTTTTTGAAATCCAGGGGATATCCTCTTTTTTTCGGCCCTCCCCACTGCCGCGTCTGTTGCCAAATAATGCGCCTCAACACACATGGAGCCGCTGCGTCCTCTTAGTGGGCATGCGCACCTCGGCATACCAGGGCGACCGGATCACATTATGAAGCCCACTGACTACAAGGGCCAAGACTGGGGGACCACGCCAGGGGCCAGTAGAGACTCTTGTGGCTGTGCGCTCACTGCTTTTGTATGGGAGGCACAGCACTTTGGTCATGAGGACCACAAACAGCATCACCAATTCAGCTGAGCATCACTTGTGCCAAGTTAGACACATTAAATCACTGGTCTGGACGAGTTTCAGGTTTATAGTCCAAAATGTGCAGCTTATGATGGAAACGTCTGGTCAAGACAATATAAGCTGTCAAACGTTTGTCTTCATGATGGTAATGTTATGGACGCAGCCAAAAACAGAGAGGCCGGGGCTACTTCTTGTGAGTGGGATTAATATGAATAAAGTGTGAGATGTACAGTTCCAGTCACATAAGCTCATATAAGCTCTCGCTGCAGGTTGGGTTACTATGTAAGAAGTTTCAGAATCGGCTCAACTACATCTCCAGCTGTCTCTTTAATGACAAGCATCACATCCCCTCAAAGCACCTAATCCTTTCTTATCCACAAACAGAATGAAACACTTGGTCCATATTACCACACCATGTGTTTGCTTTTTCCATAGAGTTTCAGTTCTCTGACAGGTGGTGCTTAACATCTGGGTCAGGGGTGTAAATGTGTTGACATGGCATCATTCTGTGTTCTAAGGGTGCTTGTGTACTAAACTGGGACAAAAGAGATTCAAACTTTAACTAGAGGAGTAAGCACTAAACTGACTGACCAGCAACAAATTAGGCATTAGCACAGCCTAAATAAATGGTTTTAAAACTTTTTCACATAGTCTTACCACAAAGACTACCACAAAGACCAGGTCCAAAACGTCTAAGACTAAACTCCATAGAATAAAAGACCACAGCAACTTCAATAAATCGAATAAGCCAAAACCTATCAAACAAACTTATAATTCATAAGGTATCCTACGCAAAACAAATGAAAACACAAACCCTCAGTAGGCGATAAGTAAACATGCACCTGTAAACAGTGTCAGAACCAAAATGACAATATATCTCCATTCAATATTTTCAATCAATAAAGTACTGTAAAAATATTTAACATTCAGTTTCGTTATGTAATCCATAATATATTTCAGTTGAAGTCACTGAGTCTATGGCAGAAGGTAAGAGGGTAAAGGGTCAAGGTATCAGAGCAGAGGAAAGCCGTATTATCCTGTAGTAGAAGCAATCAGTTGTTAACTCGTGCTTTGTTTCATGAGTTAACAAGTGATTGCTTCGACAGTATATTCTTTGGTGTAAAAAAATAATTCCTGTATAAGTTGCGTGTACTAGGCTGTAATTTTTTGTCTGGTGGATGGTCTGTCTATCTGCTTGTGGAAATGTTATGGCCTAAATGTAACCACAGTGATCATAATATGAATGCTTTGGATTTATATAGCACCTTTCAATGCTCCAAAGTGCTTTACATTGCATTTTTTTCATTCATTCGCACCTGGTATTCCCTGGGGTCTATCATCCAAGTGCTTCTGATATATGACAAGATCAGGCTTTGACAAGGAGGTTTGGCAGCATAGGATTAAATTTATCTCTGTCCGAGCAAGTGGTGGCACTAAGGCAAGTTAAAGATCTGTGGAGAGGTGACCCCACTCAAATAATGCAGATTTTTCAGTGTCTTAATGAGCAATAAAAATACCTAACTCAAGATATGTATAAATTTAAGGCCATACTATGAAACAGGCAAAGCATCTTGACTGAAGCAAGGAGGTGGCGAGCCCCGCTTTGGAAACATTATAGTATACTGTTAAATTAGTCATGCTAGTTAATTCATTTGTGTATTTCCTTTATTGGAAGTTATTGAGAATCAAAGTTTCAACTTGACGGGAGATGGGATAAAATGTTGATATTTTGCCAATAAGCAGGTTCAACATACGACTTTCTCATCATCAACATTATACAAGATGACTGCCCCCTGAAAAATTTATAAATTTACAAGATCATTCAGAGATGGTCTGTTTATCCAATCACACCACAAACTCTGCATATTAGCCTAATGGACACGGTGTGCCTGTCTCTACCTCAAGTAAAGACTACTGTGGTGGTGTCACCTCAACCAAGCAAAAAATTTGTTGCAGCATTTTTGAAAATGTTGATCAAGTGACAATTGATCTGCTATAATAAAATAAAATAAATAATCAAAATCTTACTCGTTTTCTGTAAGATTAAAATAATAACTTTAAACAGACACTTTTGCCAAATGGTCAATGGAACTGCGTTTTTTTTTCAGTTTTTTGTTTGTTTGTTTGTTTGTTTGTTTTTGTTTTCACGTGATACAAAATAAACTGAGAGGAGAATAAGACTGTCCATTATCCAGATTGTGTAGTTTACAATGAGCACACATTCACCGGTAATACCTCTGCATTCTCCATGCAGTTCATAGAGCTACAGTAGAGGGCCTGACAGACAGATTGAAAACGTACGAGAAGGTCTCTGCAGTGACGGATATGCCTGATCAGTGAACAGCAGCATAATGCATATCATGCTTTTCAAAGTACTTCAACAGACGTATCAGATGTAGCTGCACTGCACGGACAATGAGCAGCATGATCTGAAGACAGAGATGAGCAGTTTAAGAGTAACAGTTGTTAGTACAGCCTACTGCCTTTTTTAATTGGACAATTTATAATATCTATATAATAATTGGTGATGTAATACTACTACTACTACTACTACTACTACTACTACTACTACTACTACTACTACTACTACTACTAATAATAATAATAATAATAATAATAATAATAATAATAATAATAATAATAATAATAATAATAATAATAATAATTTGGGGACTTTGGTGTTTGTTTCTGGTCGGGCGCTTTTTCATGTAGAACCAGTATGCGTAAACTGCTATTCACAGTTTTATTACGCTAGTTAATTTCCTGTAAACGCGTCGTTGATACTTGTGTTGCGAACTAGTAACGTACATTGCGTAGAGAGGCGGCCAGTTCATTGCAATACAGTGAAGCAAACACGGGGCTGTGGTTACAGTTAAGCATCTTTCTTCTTTTTGTTATTTTAGTCTTAAATCTGTCATTACTGTAGAATACCCAGAGTCTAGCTAATAGTACTACGAAAAGGTGAATGCTGTGTGTCGCCCTGTGTTATTGTAAGGTGTAAACATGTCGCGGAGAAGAATCACACAAGAAACCTTTGATGCTGCTGTGAGGGAGAATATGGAGGAGTTTGAGATGGATTCTGCCGAGGCTCTCAGTGAAGCGGTGGAACAATTTGAATCTCAAGGTAATCTCTCACACTTTATTTTATGCACAAGTTGGATCCAAACCATAGTCTTAGCTGTTAGCCTTAGCCTTAGTAGCCTTAGTATAACACAAACGTGTAAGATAAGGAAAATGCTACATCATTACGTTATTTACATTATTTAATTTATTCTTGTTGGCTTATTGCTCATATGGTCATACACACACTTTTTTTTGCAGGTGTGGATCTTAGCTATATAGTTAAGGCTGTACCGGCAGGGTCATGTGGTGACAAACAAGAAAACCATCAGGTGTTACAGGTCAGTGATGTTTACATGTTTTGGGATTTAGGATCATAAAGTGCACACTGAACTTCTGTACTCTCTCTTTTCCGCAGGCACTAGAGTCCATCCGTATTGGAAATGACTTGGAAACATTATCAGACATCAAGCAGTTCACTGAGCAGTGTTCGTTTGGGTTTGCTCAGAGGTATCTGGCTGCTCAAAAAGGAGCATATGCTGTAATTCTTTCATTTTGTAAAAATAGTGTAGAGGCACACAATGCAGCATTGGCTGGCCTGTTAGCACTAGCTGCTCTAAGTGATGGACAACCAGACTTACTGGATGCAGATGGGCAGCAGTTTCTCTTGGACATGCTTAAAAAATACCGGGACAGTCCAACTGTCCTATGTGCAGCTGTTTGTACAGTGCGACATTGCTGTTTGAAACATGAGCAGAACAGACAGGACTTGATCAAAGGGGGTGTTCTGGCTTTAATCATCGGCGCAATAACACAACACAGTGAATGTGCTGAACTGGTTAAAGAAGCATCTGCAGCCCTAAGGGTTATGACCTTTGATGATGATGTCAGAGTTACCTTTGGACATGCTCATGAACATGCCAAGATGATTGTTCTGGAGCATAATGGCCTCAAGGTGTTGATAGATGCTGCCAAAGGTAAAGCCCGAATGTTCTTAAAAAGCTATAGTTTTGTTGTTTTTAGTGTATGAATACATTTGTTTGTTTTGTTTTTTTCAGCACACTTTAGTAATACCTCTGTACTGAGTGAACTTTGTGCAACTTTGTCCCGCCTGGCTGTTAGAAATGAGTTTTGTCAAGATATCTGTGACCTGGGAGGGTTGAAACTTATCTTGACATTGCTTGCAGACAATTATGAATCACAGGTAAGATCAAGAACCTGCTGTCAATATAGTAATCACTATCGTCTAATATAGTTTTCTAACATCTCTTTTATGTTTGTTCAACTACACACTGTGTTAGGAATTGGTCCGGCAGGTCTTAAGTGCCATACGTGCAATTGCAGGAAATGATGATGTGAAAGATGCAGTTGTTAATGCCGGTGGAGTACAACTTATTGTCATTGCTATGAATAGACACATGGGCAATGCTTCTGTGAGTAAAACCTCATCACAATGGTTTAACACATGTCTTTAAAAATTGATTATGTTTAAATGATTCATTTCAGGTATGTGAGCAAGGGTGTGCGTGTCTCTCTGTGCTTGCTCTGCGTAAACCTAACAACTGTAAAGTTATCATGGAAGATGGCGGGACTATGGCTGCTGTGCAAGCTATGAAGGCACACCCTGATGTAGTCAGTGTCCAGGTAATGTCTCTTTCAAAAAGCATGAGAGTATGCCCATCCCTATTCTGTTTTTGTATTTATATTCTATTTTGTATTATAGAAACAAGCGTGCATGGTGCTGAGAAATGTTGTTTCACGGATGCAAAACTACACTCAGGCAATTCTGGAGATGGGAGCTGAACCCCTCATTGCTCAAGCCCTTCAGAATCACCAGGACTGTAATGATGTTGGTAAAGCAGCACTAAGAGATTTGGGCTGCCAAGTGGAACTGCGGGAGCTGTGGACTGGCAAACATGGTGGCATTGCTAACTGAGAATAAAATAAAAGCATGTTCATTTTTTGTGTTTTTGTACTCTAGTGATGAAATGACCATTTTGCTTATTTTGAATATTGGATCAAGTAATTAAAGTGGGTCCAAAACTTATTGGGTTGTACGTTATTTTTTGTTGGTAATAGAAAATCATTAAATATTGTAGATATTGTGTTTTTATATGAGTGAGAGAAAATGAATAGAGCACATCACGGATCACGTTAGGTTCAAAAAGGCAACCAAACTTCGGTGGTTGTTTAATGCAGCATGTGTATAGTTCAAAGTCGCACCGCCGCACAAAGACTTTCTCTAGTTTGTTGTACTGTTCGGACCCACTCTGTCGATGTCTACGCCTCTCATTGAACCTATCAAAGCGTCTCGATTTCCATGGACTACATTACCCATGGTTCCTTGCGCTCGTCCTTGCCAAACAAACCGGAGTGTACTGGGCACACGCAGGCTGCGCACTGACAGCAGGGATCGACATAAACATGTTGATTAAAACAAATTGGATACCGTCAACATGAAGAACATTTGGTAAAAGGAGCCTTTAGAATAAGGTGTTTGTCGGATCACTAGTTTGAAAAAGAAAAAAAAGTAAGAGTTTTGCTGCATTTTTGTAACCTAATGGTGGCTAGCCGTTAGCAGACGTTATCGGAACTTACCATCAGGCAACTAATAATGCTTTTGTCACTAAATATAAAACAGATCAGAAAGATGGAAACACGCCCATAATCTCGATGTTTAGGATGAAACTTGGAAGGTAAGAAACCCAAATATTAAATTGAAATGACACTCGTCAATGGCTGTACAGAGTGGCCATATTATTCCAGTTCACATAGTCCCAAAACGTGTCTTACTATTTAGACTGTTGCCTGCACTTTATTTTGTCACGTCTGGTAGATGGTCATTGTTTGGACCGTGTTTTTAGCGTTACAGTCTAATTTTCTTTTATTCAGTTGATTGTCCTGTCATGTGTTGTTTTTAGCAGTGCTTGAATAAAGGGTTGGTATTTCATTGATTGTCCTTGGTGCAGGCCATAACGCACAGAAAGAACTAAGTATAAACACACGAGCTGAGATGCTTGTGTGGGGACTGCTGCTTGTATCTGTATTTTAAGCTTTGCTGAGGCAAAGACCTTTCACCTGTAAGTCTTCAACTTAGCCCCAGTCTGCCCTGTGCTTTGTACTGCCATAAAAGGTGTTGTCCAGTCTGTTATAAGTCTGTGTTCTTTAGAATGTAACTCCTTGTAATGCTTTGTTGTTCCATACACCCTGCTCAAGTGTTCATTTTCCTGTTTAAGAGAGTAACCCTACAAAAACTATTATGTCCAATGGGTGTATGCACCATATGGATAACAATAAAGTAACGTGTCTACCGTGTATTGGCCTGGGGATTCACATTATAATACAGTATTATTGTACAGATGCGTGGCAGAGCTAGCAGTGTGCATTGTACAACCTCATGGCATTCCAAATATCTCTACCACAGCTAAGATTCATTAAAAAAACTATTGACATTTTATGGCTGCTCCTAACTGAAGTGAATTCTATGGACTTCTGCTTTTTATACAGGTACAGCTCCTGCATGTGGGACCCTACTCTTGAAATGATGCAGAGTCCTCTGTGAATATTCTCTCACGATGGGGAGTGGAGTTCAAGAACAACGAGCACCGCTTACTCAAGGAGAGGTGCTGCCGCGTCCGTCCTCTTCCACCTCTGAGGCATGTTTTTCTTTATTAAAAAAATTAACAGCAATGTCCATGTACAGATCAGGATTATATAATATAACGGTTATATATGATAACGGTTTGTCTATGCCCTTATAACCTTTGACCTAATAAAATGATGACACTAGTGGTTGGATAGTTGTGGATCGCTAACAAGTACGTTAGTACTCTAGTTACACATTAGCTGTTACTAACTGTATTATGACCTTTCAGAGCTTGAAGCAGACCCGCTCTGTGCTCAATTCTCTCTTCTCTGGGGCCTTGGCCGGGGCAGTGGCCAAAACTGCAGTAGCCCCCTTGGATAGAACAAAAATCATCTTCCAAGGCAAGTAGTGTTCACAACTGCTCTAAATCTGGGATGCTCTGGGATGATTAAGGATTAGGGATCTAACAAAAAGGTTTTAAGGTTAAAATGCGCTCACTAACTCTGATTAAAGTTTATTTATGCTGCACATGGTTTGTTTTTTAGTGTCTTCAGCAAGATTTTCAGCCAAGGTAAAGATATGTTTTGTTGTGATTTGTGGGAATGTGATATTATACTACTGTTCTTTTATAGAATCTGGTTTGGGTTATAAAAATACCTTTATTTTTAAATTTGCCCAAAACTATTCTTTAATTGTGTTTTCAACTTGTCAGGAGGCCTATAGGCTGATTTACCACACTTACCGGAAGGATGGCTTCTTCAGTTTGTGGAGAGGAAACTCTGCCACTATGGTACGAGTCATCCCATATGCTGCCATTCAGTTCTGTGCACACGAGCAGTACAAGAGACTGCTGGGAGGATATTATGGTTTTCAGGGGAAGTAAGTGCTTAACATGTTCAATGATTAAACCTTTTTAACATGTGAGTTTTGCATAATTAAAAATAAAATGGGACATAACTCTTTTCTTTCTTTCTTTTTTTTTTTTTTTTTTCAATGCCTTTTTTCAGAGTTCTACCTCCAATTCAAAGGTTCTTGGCTGGGTCACTGGCTGGGACGACTGCTGCTATGCTTACATATCCCCTGGACATGGTGCGTGCCAGAATGGCAGTAACGCCAAAAGAGATGTAAGGGCCTTTGAACTTATTTGTGTTTATAGACCACTTCATTGTAGCCTTCTCGTACCAAACAATCTATATATGTTGTACTTCCAGGTACAGTAACATCTTACATGTGTTTGTACGTATATCTCGAGAAGAGGGCTTGAAGACATTGTATCGAGGCTTTACCCCCACGTTGCTGGGAGTTGTGCCATACGCTGGCCTAAGTTTCTTCACGTATGAAACACTAAAAAAGTTACATGCAGGTACTGCCCTGATTCTGCTACAATCCCCCTATGTTTAGACACTAAACATACTATACCTTACAGAGCGCAGCGGGCGGGCTCAGCCTTACTCTTATGAGCGCCTGGCCTTTGGGGCATGTGCGGGGCTGATTGGACAGTCTGCCTCTTACCCTCTGGATGTGGTCCGAAGGCGCATGCAGACAGCAGGAGTCACTGGGCACACCTATGGCACCATCCTGAGCACAATGAAGGAGATAGTGGCTGAGGAGGGGGTCGTCAGAGGACTCTACAAAGGTCTCAGTATGAACTGGGTCAAGGGTCCCATAGCAGTAGGGATAAGCTTCACTACTTTTGATTTAACTCAGATTCTTTTGAGAAAACTCCATCAAATGGGTTACACAAGTCGATAATGATGAGAAAAGGGAAACAAGGTAAAGGGAGTCGATTTACACTGAGTTTCTTTGACTGGGAGCTATGGACTGATACAAAGCACGCATTGGCTCAGGAGGAATGGATACTTTTAGGCTATTCTCTCACTTTCTCATTGAGCACAAAGGGATTGTTCCCTGTAAATGTGAGAACTGGACATTGTACAGAATATCTGTACACAAGTGCAATATGCCAAAGCAAAAATTACACATTGTCTGGTAGTCTACTGCACACCTTTGATCATCAGAGATTTTAATGTCCACTGCCTTTTACAGAACAGTACTATACGAGTATTAACGTTATTTATGAGTGATAAAATGCCTAACCATGCACACTGGTAACAACATTGCTATTGTATTGTTGTGATAATGCCACAGAATACAAGAGTTGTATTGTACTTTGTGCCATTTTTTTTTGCAATGTGTCCAATTTTACTATAGATTAAGTATATTCACCAATAGCTTAGTTGAGGTACCAGGGTACCTACTGTTTAAATTCATTAATTAATCTGTGGTATTCTTAATTTAAAGGTGATACAGTTACACTAAAGTTCTTCCATTATCTGAGCTGCATCTTTCAACATGGTAGTTTTGAGAGCGGAGTCTCACATGGGCATATGTGAGAGTATGCACAGAGACAGTGTAATCACTGTGTAGCATTTTACCTCACTGTCTGTATCTGGACAGACGTGTATCTGTTTCTCACACGGAAATGCATTTTGTAAAGCAAAACTTTGTTGATGGACTTTGGAGCCAGTGAAGTGTCAATAGTCTCTATAATTAGGCAGAACAGATTGGCGGCTGAGCTGAATGAGCAGCTGGGTGCATAGTCAAGTGGAGCAGAAGCCACTGAAGAATGCATGACAATAAAAGCACATCTCTGGCCCAGTAGCTGAAAATCCAAGGGCATGTTGACATTTTAGTGCTGTCAACAAACACAGATCCTGAAAACAATTATTTTTAGTTTGCTTCATTGGTGTCCAAAATGTTTGTTTGTTGTTTTATGTTTGTGTGGTTGGATTGATGTTATACACTGGCACAAACCACCAGCACTGCATTCTTATTACATAGAGCTGTCGAGTACCTTTTTACTTCTCACTTTTATCCTGGACTAATTGTTGTTAGCCCTGTATAGCCAACTGTACTGTTTCAACAGATGGACTAGCCTTAGAGTTTGTTTTAAAAGCCTCAATTTAAACAAGAGGAAATTAAGTAACAATCAACATTGTTCCAAAAGGAGCCCAGAGATGTGCTGCAGTAAAGATATGTGCTGAACTAACTTTTATTCTTAAGTGCCTAATGAGAAAAACTAAGATGTTTTACTGTGACTAAGCTACTCACAAAAGTGTTTCCTTTTTTACATTTAGGCTACAGGTTAATGTAGTTTTTAATCTTAGATTACTGACTGAATGTCTGAAATCAGGTGAATTTAAATGCACAACAACTGCCTTTCAATGTATTGCTGCATTTAAAAAAAAAGATTATTAAGTGGCCTCTCAGGCCTTAAGACACTATTGTTTTTGGGTTTTTTTGTTGTTGTTTTTTTCTTCTAAAGTGTGAAAAACAATCATGCCAATAATGCCAAAACTTGTGTCAAATCTAAACTTGCTCCAAATGACTCCCTAAATCTACATGAAAGCATAATTTTATGAAATGATTTGCACATGACAGATGCAAGTGTTGTATGGGGGCTGCCTATCGTCTCCTTGACTGTTTGCATGTTCTGTGAACTGTGTTTTGTTTTAGTGAAGCATTTGCGCCTAGTGAATGTACTAAACCTCATCTATGAGTGGTTTTACTCAATAAATGTAGAGTTTATAACCCAACGTTGTATATTATCAAAACTTCTTACTTTGTATAAGAACAACAGGAGGATAAATAGCTATTAAAAGTAGACCTAAATCCAACTGTAACGTCTATGAAGAGCCTGATAGTTTCGTCTGCTCGTTTGCAGGCTGCCACATGGAAGATATAGAAAAGATTGAGGCGACCACACGAGGGCGCCATGTTCAAATAAAAGAATGCAAATAATAAATTTCCCTGTTGGACAGTAGAGGGTGCTATAGGATAGTGTTGAATACTGTGAGAGGGCCAGATGGGGCAAAGAGGGTCCAAAACAAGACCACAGCGCATTGAACTTGACCGTGACCGCTATGGCATTCAAGAAGGAATGAAAATAACAACGTTCAGTTCAATTATAAAAATTAATAATTAATAATGGGAATAATTTGGCCTATAGGCTGAATAATATTCAATTTAGATTTAAAATGATTAATTAAGCTAGGCTTGTATGACTTGAGTAGCCTATTATCATGATACCTGACTGTAAGGCTGTCGTTTTTATTTTATAATTGCACCGCCTACATTTGTTTTAGTTTATGATTGAAAATAAAGAATGGACCAGCTTCTTTGTGTGATGAATTCTGGGAACGTGGCAAAAAGAGGAGAGAAAAGAGCAGGAAAGAAAGGAGCTATAGGGAAGACAGAGGTCTAATTAGAGTGTGAAGGAGGGAGGGAGGAGGCTGTTAGAAGATGTGGTTGCTATAGATACTTGGCACGATGCCAGGTGGAGGCACAGCCAATTTACATTTATTCAGATGGTGGCTCCTCTCTCCCGCTCTTTTTCATTACAAAACAATAGGCTATATGACTGACATTTTAAATATATTTTAAAATGTTTATCAAATCGATTTTATTCAATTTAAAGCCATGACATTTCATGAGTTAAACAGAGTATATAGGCCTGTGCCTGTAGCCAAAGGCATTTGAATTGATGGGTTCTCTGTACAAGTTAAAAATTTCATTTTAATAACCATTTGTATTCTTTTTTGTGTATTATTTCTAATATTTTTACAAAAATAAATAATAAAGTGAAATAGGCCTCTTAATTGTGGATGCTGCAGAGCTCTCTAATCTACTTCTATAATTCTCACAGACTATTTATTCCAGTCTAGGTGCTAAAGGATTTCAGTATAATATAAAAAATCAAATGCAACTTTATTCTGATAAACAGCCACACATCAATTAATGAATAAAGTTTGTAATACAATTTACTCATACTGTCCTGATTAATTTTGAAAGTGCAATAATTAATTTAATTATTTTCTCATAAATCACATAAAACATTACTGCTAAATTTTAAATGTCATCACACCATTCTGTTGCCCAGTAATATTTATGGGAGCAACAAAAATAAATATTATTCAGATTTTTGTCTTAATACAGTGAGTTCTAGGGTCTGGAGAATAAAGGAAATGATCATGTAAAATTTCTATTAATTTACAGTTAGATATTTCTGATAAAAAATACCACACAATGAATAGACTAAATCTGACTTTTGCCCATCAGTAAAAATACAGATGTCTGAATTTAAACTAATGCACTTAAATAAAAAATAAAAATAAAACAGCAACAGTTACTGAAAAAAGATACAAATCCATTACTTAATTTTCTTTTATTAACAATCCATAGAGCCATTACTTTCATGACACACAGTATTGACATTTTTCTTCACAATAATATTTGTTCTAGATATTTAGACAGACAGACAGACATACAGATAGACAGATAGATAGATAGATAGATAGATAGATAGATAGATAGATAGATAGATAGAGATAGATAATAGATAAATAGATAGATAAATAGATTGTAGGAGGCTTTCCCTAGCCATACTAATCTTTCCTCTACCTGTGCAAGCCCCACTGTCCTGCTGCAAGGATACTACTTTGCAATGTCACAACTTCACAGGTCTTAAACCAATGCATTTAAATGAAAACTGTTTTCAACGGTCAATTAGCTGCAGATTAGGATGCTTCACACTTGTGCAATCATCACATCAATTGGGACTAAACTCAACTCTACCTTTACAAGATCAGGACTAAATCAAGACCTGAACAGAACCAAACCAAACATCAGCAACAATGGGCTGAAACCAGAAGCAAACCAGGACAAGTGTGAACGCACCCTTAGTTGGGGTGTAGGGGACTAGAGTACAGTCTACCCAGGACTGCTGTGCTGTTTCAGACATTGGGATAATATAAAGGCCCATAAGAGGCCCCTGCATTACTCTCCTAGACTCTCTTTCTGCCCAAACTGCTCTGTGCAATATGTGTGAGATAGAGAAGTCCAAATCAAAATTTAATATTTCTAGATCGTTGGTGAAATCAAGGAAATTCTTTTGTGTAGTTTTTGACCACAGATTTTTTTGTATACACATAATAATATGCAAATGTTATGTATGTTTCAGACTACTCCTTGAGTGACTAAATAAGCAATGTTAAATTGACAAAAATAAAACTAGATATGAAAAATTATGCAAATAAATGTATGTATTGTGAGTAAGCATCCTCGACTTAAGCCTCAACTCAACTTTAAAAGACCAAAACAAAAAAATGCCAAAGAGTGCTATGCTATAGAGTTTTTCATTTTTTTTCTTGAGACAATAAACTATATAAACGCTCTCTCAAAGTCAGGCCTTAGACATTTTAATAGAAACTTGAAGAATATGAAGTGTTGAGTGGTGTGAAGAAGGCTGCTTTTTCTGTACCTCTCCCCCCCTTTCGATTCTCACACTCTCATACTCTGCCGACATTGTGTCCATCCAACAAAGACGTCCCCACAGCCCCCTCATTATAAATACATGTCATTGGATCACAGCTCCTCTGAATCCCTGAGTCTGCTGCGCTCTAAGTGGCCGTGACTGAGCCCTGAATGGGTGGCCGGGCGACAACTACACCAATAGACACCAAAGACCTGAGCTTCGAGCTTCTGGGAATGAAAACCTTGCAGTGGGATGGGGTCACAGGGCGGCGGCACACTGTCTCTTACATGTGTACGCTGTTGCACAATGTGGATATTTTCTGTATGCTGTACAGTGGTGAACTAATGAAAGGGAGGATCTTTCTTTTATTTTATTTTATTTTAAGGCAATTCCGTTCAAGAGAGTTAACTGTTTGTGAACAAGGTTTGCAACAAATCTTGGCCAATGCTTTTTCCTGCTGTCTCAACAACAAAATTATATATAAAATGTTCCAGGCTGCTACAGGATAGACGCTGTGTGTGTGTGTGTGTGTGTGTGTGTGTGTGTGTGTGTGTGTGTGTGTGTGCGTGCGTGCGTGCGAGTGTGTGCGTGCGTGTGTGATTTTAGCTCTCATTTTGTTGACAAAATTGAAAAGTGTCTTTGTCCCTCTGGAACCACAAACCAGGGCACAGTATTGTACATTCATCTCTTCTTTCTATTTCTGAGTTGAAGCTGGTGTTTGTACCTGGTACAACAGAATTTTCCCATTCACCTTTTCTTCTGCCAGTAATATCTCTATATGACCATTGTGATATCACTACCTCACTATTTTCTTATTGTAGTAGTCATCTCTCCTAATTGTTCTTTTATGTGCTGAACTGAAACTACTTTAAGAACACACGTGGACCTTAGGAAACTGTCTAATCAAACAATGTAAAAAAGGGAATACGCTCTGTCTGCGTGACCACATATATTCTCTAAAAGTACACAATTTGTGCGAAAAATAAACACCCTTCGTTTGGACAAAACATAATTGTCTTAATGGAAGCTTAACACATGACCATAAAGCATGCCTAAATTCTACACTGGAGCAGTGAGACTGGTTTTGGGACAATTGAGGCACTGGGAGAAGCGGTTCCTTTCTGTAGGGCTAACGAAGCCTGCATCCACATGCAGAAAGGCATGCTGGGAGCTAGCCCTGCACTGTCACCCATTCACACACATCCACCCCTCACACTCATGATGAGAGAATGCCCTTAAAGGAACAGCATAACTACCTCATACTTTTGGGCCTATCGACATTTACAGGCAAAACAAATCACTACAATTAATGATCTGTATTTAATAGTTCCCCATGTTATTACTGTCATTACTTGATTTAGGTCATGGCTATTTCCTCTTTAAATCAAACTCTGATTGCATTGTTTCTACAGAATAGCCCTGAAACCCAAACCACTATCTTTACAAATGCGTTTGTTCCAAATGTGTGCATATCAGTTTTGTTGAAATTGAAAGTGGCACGACTACACAACTCTGTGGAAGTTTGTGTGCAGTGTTTTAAGTTTCCTCACAAATGTAAAAAAAATTCACAAAACAACATACAAAAGAATTACAGAATATAGGTAGACCAGGTTATTCTCCAAAATAAGAGTTACGCTGCCATTGCCTGTCAGTGAAATGTGGTACACCAGTTTTGAAGTGAAACAAAGACAGCTAGAGTCTGAGCCCAACATGTCAGTCAGAGGAGAAATGTCACAGAAAGCAGAGATGAGGAGGAAAGGCTCCTGACAACACAATCACACTTTCAGCAGGGGGGTCTGACTTTAGGCTGCCTGTCTGTCTGCTACTGTGAGCCCACTGCACATGATGGAGGAGCTCTCTCTTGTCAAAGTCACCAGCCTACAGACTAGTCCCTTTTTGAGCATCCCAGACTGAGCCAACAAAAGGCAGCAGTGCTCCTCAAACAGCCTAAACTTCATTAGCATCCTGCTAGTCCCAGACAACCAAGAGACTGCTCAGTCACCCACACACATGTGCCAGACAGCCCCTCCATTGGCCTTGACCCATGAACTCTAGGCTCCTCTTTCACCTGCTACAACTGCATTCATGCTAGCAGCGCCGTCTCACTCACCCACTGTTCTACATATGTTCTCCACACATTCCCACACTCCAGGCTCAGACCTCCAGACTGGGAAATGATGACTCTATAAACATGACACTATTCATGTGGGACATTATGCGTAAGACCATTGTGGCTCTGTCTGAACGTCTGACTATTCAGAGCACTGTTTTCATAACTTCATCAGAAGCAGTGGAGAGTTGTAATCCTCATACTGGAAACTTCTTTTCTTATCACTTAAACTTCTACATCACTTATCACTAGTGGCGATATACAAAAAAATCAAGTCTATATATGAAACATAAAAGGATGCAAGGGCAATGTATAACCTCAAGTTAATCTGAAAATGACTGCATACATGAAAAACTCAAGACCAACTGAAAAAGCTATCATTTGTTAATTATATCCCTAATATTTAACTTTTAAAATACTCAACTGCCTGCTATTCCATTATAGTTTATCCCCATGCAAAGGTTTCTAGCCAGCACATCAAGGGTAAACTTGCAGTCGTCACCTCTTTCCTCTTCCTGATTCCTGATTCTTGGACCTATTGCCATTGGCTCAGCTGCATATTCTCCTTCTCATTGGTTGATCTAATGTGGAGAAACAGTGATGTAAAACATGGCTTGAGTGTAGTTTGAGTGTAATGTTATTGTGAGAAATGAGCCAGAGCCTGTTCCTGGTGCACGGCAGATTACATGGGCCGTGCTAGACAGTACCAAAGCAGTGGCCCTGGTCTACGGAGCTGCACTTGTCTGTCACACAGCATATGGGCACCCTAATCGCTCTATGCAAATGGCCCGACGCACAGACACATGTTCACAAATGCAGACAAACTACCCCCCTTTCAGGTCTCTCATTAATGGTTCCCTCTAAACCAGACACATTCCCCCCTCCTCAAATAATAACCCCCCCCGCCCCCCCCTCCTCCAAAAAACAACCCCACAGTCTAGCCCTACAACCCACTCAACCCCCCCCCCCCCCCCCCCCCCCCCCCCCCCCCCCCCCCCCCCCCCCCCCCCCCCCCCCCCCATTCATTCTATCTATCCACCCTCTTCACCCCAGCTCCCACGACCAGTAGTCAGACCTATGATTTGCGTGACCGCCATTTTGCTGCCCACTGTATGTCACAGCATTCTTATTGGAAAGTGAATGCATTTGGCAGTTTGGCAGTCATAACTTAACAACTCTCATGCATTTATTAGGATACCAAATTAACGCATGCAGCAACAACAACTCATTTATCTGCAAATATATTTCTTCTCAGCTTTAGTCGTTTAATAAATATTTCCAAAGAACTGTACTGGGGATTTGAAACAACATATGCCACTTGACAATTCAAATTGCATGGTCAATGACTTGTCCACAGACACCCTTGTGCATAAAAATGAGACTATTAGAGTAGATCTGTCTGGACTTAGTGGGGCCTTTGTATCCCTTTTTAATTAAGCAAGTCACCGCTTTTGTTTGCTTAAGGCCTCATCTGCGCGTCATATATGTCGCTGAAACCGTGCATGTGTGACAAAGTACTATCTGATTTAGAGGTGTCACGGCATACTCTTTTGTACAGTGCTGCATTTGCATGTACGGACACATGCAAACTACTAGACCATATGGCACAGGATTGAAGAACCACAATATGGCTCCCCCTAAACACCAATCAAGCCCGTTTACATGTATCTGATATCAAATGACACATATTAACAGAAATCTGCTCACGTTCGATCACAGTTCTGCCATGTTACAGCGTCGCCTTCAGAGATGTAATTATCATCAGAAACCTATGACACTTGGTTCGAGGTTATGCTAATGTAATTAGTATAAAATTGCATACAAAGACAGCTAACGGACACGCACATGGCAACGACAGTAAGACACCCGACATGTTTGGCACAAAGGGAGACTGGCGGCCATTTTGTATAAGCCAGTGCCCATCTGGAAAAAGACACTGCATTCCCGTGACGACAGCAGCAGTTCCAGAGTGGGGCTCTATAGTGCATTCTCATGTAACTCACTGGAAAACAGCATTCAAGGCCAAGTGTGTCCACAACCTATTCAAATTCATACAAACTCTGTTTCAATTATAGTACCTCTGTCAGTACTCTCTCCTCTAAATTGAGCAGGATTTAAATAGAAGACGTTTTGAATGCATGAGTGTAATGCTTAAGTGTGCTAAAGCTCAGAAAAGATACTTGCCATTAAACCATTTCTTGAGTTGCACTGATGATTGTGCGTCCACATCTGCTGGTTCACTATTGACACTTTAAGAGTCATCAAATGAACAATGATTTCTGCTTACACAGATAGATACAGCCACCACAGCAAGACAGCAGAGAAGAAAATAAAGATAGTGATGTCTCTTTGTCAAATGTTAAAACTGGATTGGGAATAAACAATGGTTGAGCTTTGTATGAAGTGGGAGTCTAAAGCCAAACTTCCAGTGCAGTGCTTAAACAGCCAGAGGCAGAAGGTGGGGGGTATGTCAATCTTATGAAGAAAAAAATCAACAGAAGAGAGCAGTTTCCCTCATGGCAGTCTCAGTATTCGAGGATTATTTAGGGAGAAAACCACACACAGCTGTTCGGGTCTGCAAGGTCCAGAGCGAGCTGGGGCAGCAGCTCAGAGGGGCAAACGGAGCCAGTCCTTCGGAGGTCCAGGCCCCAAGGCCACAGACAAACACTCGAGACTCCAGCCAGAGCCATGCCTGCTCCTGCTTGTATTGATTTCTCCTGAAAGCTGGTAGCTCTAGAGGTATCTCATGCCTTCAGGGACCTTCTTCGTGCTTCCCAGCCCACTCACTAGCTGCCTGCTCGGGCTTCACTGGCTCTAGTAGACCCTTGGATGGAGGTATGGGCCACGGAGGAGAGGCAGAGCATGAGAGCCCATGGCGATGATGATGATGAGCCGCACCAGGTCTCCGAGTTCAGTCATCCACCAGCCTTTATCCGCCATTCCAACCACCCACCCTTTTTTCCATCTGAAAAAAAAAAGAAAACAATGTTTTTCAAAATCTCACCTTTGGCATTCAGCCTCCCTCTGCTCCATGCAAATGCAAATGTAAACACTAACACTTTGATTAAAAATATGTGGGAAGAAAACACCAACTTGCTCTTTTGCAACCTGCCCCAAGGCGCTCACGGCTATACAAAAACAAATGAAAATGCTCAGCCTATGGTTGGGAGCATAAACATATTTATCAGGGGCTTACATTAACATTTTGTCAAACAGTAGCACAAATCCTGTATTGAATTGTGATCATATCCTATTTAAAAAATTAAAAACCCATTAGAACAACAGTAATTTTTGCAGTATTGTGTGGTTGCCCACCTATTCGAATTGCAAAAACAACTTAGGGGGGTGTCTTTGAGCACCTTTAAACCTTCTAGTGCAAATCCTCTAGATTCTGCATTCACTTGAGTGTGCTGTTGTGAAAAATGAATAAATCAGAGTAAGGAGTCAGAAAGTGCCGGGTCAGTTGGAGCAGAGCTTGTTTGTGAGTGTATTCGCTGTTATGTGCATGTTCTGCACTGATAATGGGAGCACCTCCAGGAGCCCATGGCGTGGCCTGTGCCAAAGCCGACACTGGGTGAGTGGGCGAGCTGGAGGAAGATTCTCACACAATGCCCCTTTGAGAGGGTTCAGACATGGGTGTTAACTCCCCATTCCTCCACACACAATAGGGCCCCCCACTAGAGCCAGTGCAGGGGACAATGTTAGTTCAGGGCAGCCCTCCGTCCAGCAAGAGAATAGAGCTGCATTATCAAGATGGGTGGAGAGGCATGGCTGGGGGTGCACATGGGGAGACGAATAGGAGATAAAGAAATATGTTATAAGGACAGAGCAGGCGAGGGAGGGGCTGTGACCCATGGCTTTGGACTTGAGGAACAAAACAGACACAAACACAGCACACACAGAAGCAGACAGCCAATAGGCCTAAACTATGAGCTCAGTGCTGAGGAATGCCCATCTCACTCATTTATTATTATTCAAATCACAAGAAACACATCAGTAACTGCAAGTTTTTAAAAGTCGTCAACGTGAGATAAAATGCGTTTTCTTCCTCGCCTTACTTTCCAAGTTTAACAAAGTTTGGCCTGTTCTAATATTCTTGGATGGATTCATTTTTAGAGGACTTTAGTGATTAGTTTTGTATTGCCACATGATTAAAAAACATTTACAATCCATATACTACTGAGTTGCCCCTTATACGGTTGTCACAAAATTTCAAACTTAAAGAAAAGGTTCAATGCCGATTTCAAGACCATCAGTGAAAATGATTTCAAATAGAATGTAATTTTAACCTGAATGTATATTTGGTGTTATAATAGTTCTGATGTAGATCAAGACAATTCAGGATATCGGATTCTACAATGCTATGCACCAGCTGTCAAATTACTAGTGTGCAATGTTTTTTTTTTCTTTTTCTGTTTCCATATACAAGCATTTATTTGTTGCTTTCAATTTATTATTTAATACCAGCTTAAATAATTCCAGTGGGTCAGTGTTAATAGTAATACATGAGTAAAAGTCTTCACTTTGTGAAACAAATTTCTTTCCAGGCAAACTGTGGATAGTGATTTGAAATGTATAAGGGCAGTATCGTTGAGCATGTGGAGATGAGGCAGCACAGCAGTATGGAGGCGAGAGAACATGGAGGAGGGAAGTGTTTATGGAGATCCAGTGTCTCTCTGGGAGCCTAATAGAATCCTGTGGTTGGACTGAGGGCTCATTGTGCCAGTGTAAAGGATTACACTGGTAAACTGGTAAAATGGGGAATGAGCCCAAACACTAGCGCCTCCCGTGGATAGCCAACCGCACATCTTACAATGTGCATCCATAGTCTTCTAGCTGCCCCATTTCATCAGTGATAAACATGGAGACGGTAGAAGGAGAAGAGAAGTATAGCAAATATTGGAAGGGAGTTCATACATGCAAGTGCACGGCCATAAATGTGCTAGACCTGTGTAAAAGATGGAAACTAGGGAGGAGGTGGGGGCACAAGGGTTACGCTCAATACCTGAGCATAATACGGACAAATGATGCCTGTCTTGCCTGTCTGTCTGCATCCTGAGTGACAGTTTACAATTGCAAAGGCAGCAGGTAGACCCGGCAGGATGCCATTTTGGCTTTACCTTTCACAATTTCCTAACCTATTTTAGTCTTTCAGCCAGCATTTCCGTCTCTCATATGGCTCCAGCTATTTCTAATCTCCTCTTTTTTCAATGTTCATTCTTTTTATTCTTTTACTAGCTAATAAAATATATACAACTATAAACCCAGCTAGCACATTTCAATAAAGAAAAATGCAACCCAATAATTGTATTTTCTTTGGCACTATTAATCAAACTACTAACCCTTTTGTTTTACAGGATTTGGCCTTGTTACATTTTCTTGATGTGTGATCACAAATGCTATGACATTTTTATTCTTCTTTATGAACAACAAGCGAGTAAACCTTCCCTCTCGTCTCGTTTGCTGCCGGTGAAATCCAACCACAATGAACACAATACATCATCTGCATTCTGTAACCTGCCATGGCTCTCTTCATCTCTGTTCCTTCAAAGGAGGCCGAGGCCGCATTCAAACAGCAGGACACACACTCGGCTAACAAACCTCATTACCGGCCAATAGACATCTTCTCAATGCTTACACTAGTTGTCACACATCCCCTCTCAATGCACACACTGGTGGCCACACTGACCACAACAAAGCATCTTTACAGAACTAATTAGAAGGGTCCCCTCTCTATTTAAAACTCATTTGAATAGGAAGGCGCCAATAATGAAGAGGGAGTGAGACTGAGATGGGACAGCCACATGAAGCAAGAGAATTAGCAGAAGAAGAGGAACAGCAATGGAGTCAGCTCAGGAAAAAGAGAAGAAAGGATGCTGCTAATAAACTTAAAGAGAGACAGCAGCGCAGTCTTTCAGGGTGGAATTAGAGAGAGCCGGCTGCGCGGGAAGGGGGACCTGAATAAGTGTGACACTGCTCTGTGGCTCACATGAGGCAGGAGCTGCATCGATGTGATTGGTGTACTGGTAAGATCGGGTAACAACAGTGTGCAAGTAGAGCAAATGAACAATGAAATAACAAAGCTCTATTAATACTACATTGAAGTAGCGGCATGATAGTAGGCTTAATGATGTACCTGGTTGTGGGTTTCAGAATTAAATGTAAACATTTTCTAAACAAACTGCTCAGCAACACATTCAATTTACTATATTTGTCTGACTTTGTATTAGGCCTCCAAGATTAGTCATAATCAAAATCTGAATTTGAATGGAAGCAAGTAGCAAATCGCAAAGGTTGTAATTTTTTATGTACTATAATTTCCTCCACAAACAACAAAATATCCTGTCTTATTCTGCATAAAAAACAGCTAACCTTGTAGTTTAAATCTGTACAAACATGTTCTGAAATTAAATTCTTTATTAATTTCTCCGCTCATATTTCAGTCTTTTTTGTCAGTTCTTCTGGAGGCGCTAACTGTGAACTTTGAACATACTCCTATTGTCAAAATATATATTGCAAATCTAATTGAGTGTTTGGTAGAAAAACAAAACAAACAAACAAAAAAAAAAAAACAGTTCCATGTTCCCAAACCATTCAGCTCAATTTTTTCTGTTATTTAAACTGTTTGATGAAGCGGACCGGAAACAGGCTAAATGGGACAACTAGGGTCTTGGTTCAAGCTCAAGGCCAAGTCTGTCAACAGTCTTTTCAATAAACACAAGATTATGCTGTTATATGTTGTTCTATTCTTACCATAATCTCAAAAGTATGAACTTATTAAAAAAACAACAACATCTTTTCTCCACACAATAAATATTAAGTTCAAGTTGAAGTTATGACCTAATTGTTATCTCATCAAACTCACTGGTCCTTGATGAGTGAGGCATTCTGGGGGAGTAGCAGGTGTCCCCCTGTGTCACAGAGCTTCCCAGACAGCTTGTTAATTTGCACTTTCTTACACGCACGTAATGTGTGCGTGCATGCATGAGTGTATATGTGTGTGTGTATATTAGCGAAAGGACTTGACCCTCGCGGGCTGCAGCAGTGTTTCGCGTCTTGCTGGGCGTGGGAAAAAGATGGGAGCCCTTTTCACAGATGCCTTGGCTGAGGCCTGGTCTGCTGGGGGCCCCCTGAGCACACACCCGTCTCACCCCCCTTGTCCTGCACACCCCCCTCCCTCCTTATTCTTTCCCATTCAGACTCAAAACTACTGGCTTTCAATAGCGGGACCCCCTTCCCAGTCCTTCATAAATACATCTCATTATTCAAGCCCTAGTTTGCATTGGGATTCCAAAGAGATCTCCACTCGGCTCCTGAAGCTTGATGCCCCTCAGCCCTTTTTGGAACGTACAAGAGCAAATTCGACTCCGTAATCTCCCTATGTTAATATTTGTTTTAAAAAGATGTGAGCACGCTTATTTAACATCGATGGTTTCAAATATTTAACCAAGTTTTCAACTCCAATTTTCTGCGAAATGCAAACTTGTGTTGACTGAATTTTTTGACAAGTAAGCTATGCTAAGTCTGCCCTCCATCTGCTACCACCTATAGTACACTGTACACACATACTCTCTTCAACCCCTCAAAAAGACCCCCCTCAAAACCCCAACACCCAAGCCCATTCACCACAATACATTACTGCCCAGATTTATCTCCCATCAGTCCATATAATACACGAGGTTATAATTTACATCCACTTTAGAAAACAGCAGCACAGGCAGATCCTTGCATATGCTAATATAAAGCTTGGGAAAATCTGGATGATTCAAAGAAGTCCATGGTGAATTTGAATAACTGAGCTCCAAGGTTGTGGAACCTTGAGGATGTGACCTTGCTAACACTGTGTACTTAACAATGACAATGTGTAATTAAGGCACTCTTTTGGAGTCGGATGAAAACATTTTTACTTTGATTTGGATTTAAATTTAGGAACATTTAATAATAGTTCATTCTTTTAAGTGATAATTAAACATGAATAAATATTGAACGACAGTTTAAACTGAACTACCACTAGTGCATTAATAGAAATCTGATGTGTATGAAATGGCCTAATTATGGCCAAGAAATAAAGATAAGAAAAATGTCTGTAGTTTTTCTGAAGTGATAAGTCATGAATATATTAAAGGTATGTTAAAAGCTGCAAAACATAACATAAATTATTTTTTTGAGTTAAATTAACCTGATGCTCTGTACAAATGCAATGTACAATGTTTACTATGACTGAATAAAACAGCACTAGATTATTATACTTTGCATTATTTAAGTGACCTATTTCCCATTTCCCAAATATGTCAGATATATATGCTATATGCAAATGAACTCAATGCTCCCCAACATTTAGAGACACTGCGTGACTGTTGGTGAAGGTATTAAGGGCCGAAAGGACAGAGCCACCCAAACGCTCTTTCCACATGAGCAGGTCCCAGCCTTGGGTGAGCCCTGGGTGCCTGCGCGGTGCTAACGGGATAAAGCAAGCGCGCCCAAGATTACATGGCTACCTCCCCTGCACCTAGCACACGTTCTACCTGACAAATAGGATCATAGTGTTTAAAGGGATAAAACGCTCAATGTATGAGAATGAAAGAGAGGTCTGTGTGAAGAGGAGGGGATTGGTTTGGGGGGGCTACTATGTAAAACAGATTAATACTTCAAAGGGGAAATGATGGAACTGAACATGGAGGTCCCACTTTGCTCCTGAATGTGTTGCTGTGGGCTAGTCTCGTATTGTATGTACATATCCAGCGTGATATAAAACATACTGGCATTTACTATACAGTGTGTGCAAATAAAATGTCTATAAATGCCCTTTGAAAGCAACAAAATGTGAATAAGAAATTAAATTGCTTCTCTTTAAACCTTTTCTTGAAGATTTTACATAAACAGTCTTCATGCCCACAGCCATGCATGACTACACATTCTGGTAGATGGACTATAATGTATATACTGTACAAAGCAATATTTTAATACCTGTGGGTGGGCTCTTGTTTGGAGACGGTTTGTCTCTTCTAAACTTCAGCACCGGTGAAGTCCACATGTTCCTTTAAAAAAAGGACAAATAGATTAATGCAAAAAAACAAACAAACACATCTATATTTGAATAAAACACCAAAAGATAGACAACTAAAAACAGAATGGAAAGTGCATCAGGCTGACCTTGTAGCTACAGTTATATGAAAAAATTGCTTTAAGTTATTCTTTTTAGGCACTCCTCATTATTTTTGCTCTTCAATCCAAGGCTTAACATATTTGTGTACTGTAACTCTTAAATAAAAAATGCAAAACAAATGCACGGGGTATTTCAAACCACAAAGAGACTCAAAAGACCAGCAAACAATGATGCAGAAACTCTTAGCATAAATATTATTGTTAAGTTTTTAGGGGACAAACAGGACATACATTCAAGATGGAGGACAGGCAGGTCAGCTGTATGATACTCTGAGGTAGTGAGCACTTCACACAGTCACACACCGTTCAAGATGCTTTTTAACGGTTCACATCAAATATTGTCAGTCATGGTCTAAATACAGCATGGGACTTCAGGGATGTTCAATCATATCTAAGGCTTGCTGATTTGGCTCCTGGAATAGATCAAAGTCAGAGCTGGTGTCCTATTTTAGTCTTATCTACAGTTACAATCTGAAAATAACACACAAATGTGAGCACATCTTCCATATCCAATTCACATCTGGCAGTTCTGACAAATGTTCACTATAGTACAGAAGCTACAGCCATTCTTACAAATATTTGGCTTGTACGCTTCATAATTCAAATGAAGAAAAGTCTTATTTTTATTATATAAAACACAGTAGCCTATTCTCACAGTAGCAGGCCAATATGCATCGAGCTACACAGTGGAACTATGGGAACAGCCTGTGTGCTACATAAACATACAAGTGAATTGGTTTTATGTTGTTCAATTTAGTCAGTTTAATAATTTTCTGACTATTACACTGTGCGATTTATCTTTCCCTTTTATACATCACTCTCTCAATGTCAAGATAATTACCACTGGTAAAAATAAGTGGCCCATAGCTTAAGGCAGTACAATCAGGAGTTTGGAGCCATGTTAAGGTTTAAACAAACTAAGAATCTAACAATAATAATAACAGGCTGCTAAAATAATATAAACTGTTTTAGATTGTTGTGTATTGATACCATCTGTGCAAATAAAAGGCACGTTAGTAGTGAAAAATATACTCCACAGAAAGCAACTGCCTATGTTGATGCCAACGCCATCACGTGAGCCTTCAACTGGCCAATCAGAGAAGCGCTTTAACTATTTCTGGTCCACCCTCCAGATATGACAGTCAAACACCCACACAGTTGTGGCAAGTAGCCTACAGTCAAATCACTTTCTATATTAGCTCCTGTATTTCTTAAAGTTGTGCGGACTGAACATTTACTGGTCCTTCACAGGCCCCAGGATCATCATGATGCCAAAATCACAAATCCCAAACGCATCAACATTCACGCCCTCACGGCCACGCAGGGCTGATCTGGACCCGTCCACAGTCCACACAAACCCGGGACAGATGAAACATGTTGGAGAACTACGTTCACAACGCTGTTGTTCAGAGCTAAACCGGGATGCTCTGTGCTCCTGCTCGGCATCTCTTCTGAGGTGGCATCTCTCAGCATCCATCCTTTCTGCTCCGCACAATCCCGGCATAGTCCTCTTCCGCCACGCCGAAAAGACCCCCTGTTCCCGAAGTGCTCGGCTACAGTTCGTACTTTCGGTTCTCTAGCTTTATGAAATTAAAACTCATACAGCTAGATAACCAAAGACACAAACTAAGCCATGGTCTCTTAAAGGGGCCGCCTCTCGGTTCGCGCTTACTCGAGAGGTTGAAGACAGGGAAGCAGCCAGGAGAGCGCCTGCTGCCTGGTCACATTGCGCTTCTAGCTCCTTACGCACACGCACAGACGCATACAGATGGAGAGATGGGGAGCGAAAGAGACTAACAGCCACGCTGCTTTAAAATGAAATTTAGATTTAATGGCAATATCACACCTTTTATCATAGTCTATCCTCGCATTCATCCAGCATCACATCAAATGATGCACATTTGCATTCACAAGATTAATTCTATTTTACACCTGCAGTTTAGAGAGAATAACTGGGATTGTCGCGTAAACAAGGCACTTGCATGTTTTCAATGCAGTCAACTGGACGATTTTCATTATAATGTTGTGTAAGACATTCTCATGAGGGCTCGGCCAGTCACTTCTTTCTGTTTAACCACGGGGCATAGTGTTAAACTAGCACAAAAGTTTATACAACATGCGTTTGCATAACACAGACACAAGTATATGGTCATGATTCTAAAAGAGTAACGTTGACGAAAGGCCAAATTGCCAGACTGATTTTAAGAGTCATCAGGATGGTCTTCATATGACATGAGACCACTACATGAGCCAAAAAAAAAAAATAATCCAAAAGACCACAGAATGCTGCACAGGGGGCAGTCCAACAGCAATTTAGACTGTTCATTTACAAAAGGCCAACGTTTCACTTACTTGCACACCAGGGTCTATTCCACTTCACTGAAACAAAGTCCACCAGAATCCTTCAAGTCCACAGTCTTAGTTTGTACGAGCTTTGTCTTTTATGAAAGTACTTAGAAAATTTAAATAATAAGCCACAAAAGCCACAAAAAGTAGGCTTATATTAAAATTACACAGTCCTTTCCCTCACACACGCGAACTGCGACTGACAAGTGCAGTGCGTCCACGCGCTGAACGGACGGATGGGGAGAGAGAGGGGAGGGTGGGGGGATAACTCCGCCTTAAAAGGAGAAAGAGAGTAAGAAGCGGGAATCTGGAATCATATAGAAAGTTCATTGATAACCTGCTTTCTGTTGGAAGTATGCCAATCGTTTGTCTTGTGCGTAAATTGTGCGTAAAAGTTCCGCGATAGAAGAACAGATTTTCGCGCCAAAACAATGTAAAATAGACTATCAGAAACCATATGGCAGAGTTACAATACATGTGTTTGGCTACATGCATCTGTATTTTTCTCAAGTCTATGTAATCGAATTTATTTTTCATACATCCGTGAACCTTACAGAACAATTAAAGCTGCTTAAAGTAGGGTTTATAGGAGGAGATCCAAGCGGCTGTGCAGAGTGCAGAACAGGCCGCACCATATCCTAATACTTCCAATTCCCTCAATATGTTGCTTTATCCGAAGTGATGCTGTGATATGAGTGGTATCTGGGTCCACACGATGAGATACTGAGTCTGATAACTGCAGATAAAAAAGCCAGTTGCAGAGACAAGCAACCAATAGAAACTTGTAATATCTCTGAAAGTTTGAAAGGATATTTAAAAGGCTGGTGTATCTGAGCGCGTGCAGGTAAACCAATAAAAGAGAAGGGGACCTGATGTGGATTTTCAAACGAAGCTTGCATCAGATAGGCGTTACATATCTGATTATTGCGCATGGGCAATCTGTTAGTATCAAGGAGGTGCAGGCTCCCTGTCAAGCTGCAACACAGGTCTGACTCCAGGTAGGATTCCTATTCTTCTCAGCATCATTTATAAACAGATGTAATCTGCGCTGGCCTCTGCTGTTATCTGCCTGTAATTGAACTCACACCAAACTGCTCAGTGCCATTGTATAACATCTAAAACGGGCGGGAAAAAAGTGCAAAAATATAATGACGCGCCTAGCTCCTTTGTAACATGCATATAAAGTTTTTAGTGATCCAAAAATGTTTCTCTGTTATTAATGCTGATTTATTCAATTGTCCCATTTAAACCAAAGGGGCACTACTAATCATAAATGCTAAAAAAAAAAAAAAAAATAGTGTAGCCTATGCTTGTCTTTAACTAAACTTGACACCTCCCAAGAACTGTGAGCCCATGGATAAGTAAATGGAAATAAAGCTAAATACTTTTCAGCCCACGGTGCTGTGTGTTCACTTGGATTTTCCCACAAACAAGTGACAGAAAAATCTAACCCCCTCGCAGCACCCCCACCCCTGAAAATAAAAGAAAGGGAAAAAAGAAGTCAACATCAAGTTCAACAACGTGCCAGAGTGAGATTTACATGACAATCGGGTCTGGGATCCTCCACGTCCCCCCGAGCCCGCTCAACGGAGTCTGGCGTCATCCCCGCTTCACTTTCCCAGGCTCACAACAATATCTCCTGCTGAACTCTGCACTGCAGCGCTGCCTGGGGCCTCTGTCCTCCGCCTCCTCCTACCACCACTGCGCTGCTAAATGAATACTTCTTCGATGAGCACAACACTCATTAAATATTCCTCGAGCTGCATTAATTCACCGATGACCAAATTTGGCCTATTAGGACCTGTCACACGTGGTCAATGCAGCACCATGGCCCAATTACAGACGCACACACACATGATCTGACGCAACAGAGAACGCAAACAACATTAAGTTAGTTTATTTTTTATTTTTCCAACTCTATGGCCTCTATGCTCTATTATAGGCCATCACGGAGTGGAGTCAACAATGAGATCCCCATGTAATGGGTTTGGGAAATATTACAAAACTCTGTAAATTACGCAGTGTTTAAAGCCATAATTTAATTTGGATTAGCTCTTAAATTCAATTAATAGTTGGCCTAAATTGTTCTATATAGTGTAGATGTTGCTCTTTCTGTATTTCAGCATCAGTGAGTTAGTGATCACGTGATGTGAAGAGACTTGAGTACAGTATGACTGGTTGTGTGTTACCGGATGAAGCTGAAACTACAGTGCGCAGAGAAGAGCGGAGGAGGGGCAGCCGCGAAAGGCCTATCACAGGTTAGATAAACTTGGTAATATTTGAGCGGTGAAATAGCCAATAGCGTTAAAGAAACCAAAGGAAAACTTATTTTGAAATGGAGCTAAATAAATAAAGAACGTACGTCCGTAAAACTGAGCCAGTGTAAAATAAACAATATGCCTACGTTTAACGAAAGAGAAAATAGAGCCATCTCTGACGCACAGTAAATTTAACATTAAAAAGCACGTCCTCTGAATGGATGAGGGTAAATCACACATACGCCTAGCCTAAGCATGTGCCTGTGTGGCCTGTTCTGATCACTACATCTGAAGAGGGAACAAATAATCCTTTTCTTCAAAGACAAAAAAGAGGAAAAATACCAAGCAGTCTGCCTTTACACATATATACAAATAAATACATAAAAAAGACTCAAATGTGCCTCAGATACAGTGTGTGAGAGTAGTTTTGGAGCCTGTACAAGTGTTGAGTGGCACTGGGCTTGACTGTAACATTTACTGAAGAATCCTGCACTCACAGCAGCAGAAGAACACATTTAAACCACGTGGACATAGCCCACATTTTAACGATATGCTACGGATCTTCTAAAATACACAGTGTGTTTGAGATATGGACCATTCACAGGATAAACAGCGACACCCTCTGGCGAGTCTGAGTCACACTGAACCACTGAGGAAATAACGCGATGGTAACTCCGCTGGCCTATCCACTCATTTCCATTTAGGCCAAATTTTAAAAGATATATCAGTTCAGAAAAAATAAACATGAAGCCTAGCCTACAGGTACAGAGCTGCTGACACACTACTGGACTTATATGTGTTGCTCCAAATGACCAGGCCCCCCACACCTGTAAGTGAAAAAGAGCTCCTGTAAAGAGGGTTAAAACTTGCACCACCTGTATGTGGCTTATAATAATAATAATAATAATAATAATAATAATAATAATATAATAATATAATAATAATAATAATAATAATAATAATAATAATTATTATTATTATTATTATTATTATTATTATTATTATTATTATTATTATTATTATTATTATTATCCTTTTTTTAATCCTATTATTCTTTTGCCAAATAACTGCTGAGCATAAAGGGTTTTTCCCCCAGGTGGGAGTTTGTAACTAATAGTCAAAAGTATTCTGACTGATGGAAAAAATACAATTGTTAAATTTAAATTGTTCAAACTTAACTTATTGTTAGAGCTTATATATTATCATCAGACTTATTCCTCATTCAGTGATTATCTTCTTTAAAATCCTTTTGCCTTTAGCTATTTTAAAAACAGGCTATAACAGAATCTAATTATAACCCACAGAAGACTTTAAATATCACAGGCCTCTGTGACACCTCAGCTCCTGATGAATCATGGTGTAACATGTGTATCACTAGAACCAGGGTCCAGTCCTTGGCCCCACAGGTTTATAGGGGCAGGTGACATTACAGATACATTTTGGAGATCATCTCAATAACAGATGATATTTTTCCAATACATCAGAAATGTTCTGAAACCTGCCTATAGACTAAATGACTGCATATACAGCACAAAAAGAGAATTTACTTTATATGTCTAATAAAAAGTAAAATGGCAGAAAAATCACTTTACTTTCTTTTGTTTGAAACTGCAAATTCACGTTTTTTTGATTATTAATTTACTTTATGATTAGTTAGTAACATTTGAATACAACTTATATTGTAAATCTTCAAAACAACAATATAATTTCTCCCAAACAATGAACATCCCAAATGGGTTTTGTTGTGCAACAGGCCTACCAAGAACGTTCACACAGGGCCGATAAACGCGGATCAACAGAGTTTTAAGCAAAAGTAACAAGTTTATAATGATTTACACTACGATCAAATTATTTTGAACCAAAGCCTTGGGCTGGTTATTTATTTTATACAAAGTGGTGCATAAGTTGGTAGCACAGACATATTGTTGCTCTGTAAATGTTTGCATTTGGAGCAAATACATATTTTGTCCTTTATCTAAAGGCATTTGAAAATTAGAGCGATGATAAAATAACGATCAAGCCGCTTGATTCAATAGTTTGACAAAGATTTAGATGAGCTCACTGTGGGGAACTTACTGCTGTTAATCCTTTAACACGTGCTAGATGTCAGGCCTGTGTCTTTGTCTTCGTCAGGAGTTATTTTATCCAAAGTTTGTAAGTGTAAAAGCAAAATGAAGCAGGTCCTTCTTACCAGCAGCAGCTGCACGGGCGAGTCCTCTGCTCATCACAAGTGAACGAGTGAACGATGCAGCTCCTCGTGCCTTCATTTGAGGCGGGTGGGCATTATGCAAATGAGCGCTGACACCGACCACCGACCTGTGCGCCATGAATGGGTCTGGACAGCCACAGCCTGCGTTCCCACGAGCCGCATTCCTCCGGTCAAGTTCAAGCTCAATGGCTCCAGCATTAACATGCGAGGCGTGCCGCGTGGATAATCCCAAAAAGGCAAGTGCTGCGCACCACGGGAGAGGCTACTTTGTGTCCTAACAGAGCAGCTCAGAATTACATGGAAATACATAGATGTTCTGAGAAAAAGGCCTAATGCTGCAGGGCATTAGGAATCAACAATGCCAGGCTGTTGGAGCTGTTTGCAGTCGCAGTGTAACCGGGAACACTTTTAAGGCCCTTTTCCATTTCATTTGACTTTACCAGTGCAGTTAGACTGGAGTTAGTTCTGTTAGACCTTCTTGAGAAGGCCTATATATTACAGTGTAAAGCTACCACTTCAGTAAAAGTTGCGTTACTCTTCCCTTGGTCTACAAGTGACAAAACCTCTATGTTGACAATATGACATTATTTGAAAATGAATGTTTCTTACACAGCTCAGACATGATTATATATTTTCATATATATTTCATATATTTTGTGCTCTATCCTTTGAAACTGTCACATATAGAGTTTAAAATTACAAATCAGGTGTTATTCCAGAAAGTTGGTTGATTTACAAATACTTTTGACTCTTGAGTAATTTCTTGTTCCACTATACTTGCTACTTCTACTTGAGTAGTACTTTTAATGGTACTCTTATGACTGAGTCTAACAAAAGAAGTGAAAATGTTATGGTCATGAATAGAAAAAAATGTTCTTTATTTACATGTTTTAGAAATGGAGGCACATCTTGTGTAACACTAAAACAGCAATAAAGGTTTATGTCATATGTCATATTGTAATATATATGTATATGATGTCTGTGTAATCCCTCAGTCCTCCAGGTATCTATAGTAAGAAAAATTCAAATCTGACAGATTTGAATTTTTCTTTTACTATATTAATTTAATATGTAATATATATTATGTTCATGCACCATGTAAGAAAACAGTCAAATGGTGAGTCTTTTGAACCTTGAGAATAAAATATAGTTTAACTAAAGTGAATTTTAGCTGTGTGCTTCACACATAAGCTGTGTGCTTGTTTAACACAGATGAGAGTGCTTTGTGTCTGTCTCTGCAGGACTTACTGCCTGTGCATATGCTCACTTCAGAGGATTCCCACATGTATGTGTTGTGTGCTTGTGCCATGTGTCTAGCCATAGTATAATTGGCCGCCTCAGACTCAGACACCCCCCTCCCAAAAGTCCCACCTCCTCATGTCCCTGAGTTTCAGGTCCCATAAAACACTGGCTGGTTCCATGATCCCATAACCCCTGTGGGAATCAGACCCTCTCCCCAAATTTGGATGGATTTAGATTTGTGTAATGACTGAAAACAATAACAGCCAAGTTGTATTAGATATCGTCAAATAAACAAATAGTTCGTAACATTGTTACTTAAAACCACATTTCAGAAAAAAAAATCAAGATTCAAACATTTGCAGACATTTGCAAAATGTTTAAACAGCTCAGTGTTTTACAAGAGAACGGGCCTTTTTACCCCATTGTGATTTGGGAAGCTGAATGACCCAATAAAAGCCCCATACTCTAAAGTGCAAAGTTGATAGATCAACAGAGAGGAAATGACCTGACCACTTAGCGGGCCGGCCAGGTCAAAGGTCAGAGGTGAGACGGTCATGGAGCGTGCCAGTGACCACAGGCTGCTGCTGACAAATTCATGGAGTCGCGGCCAGTGCATCAGATGACCCCTGGAGCCACAGGCCGGACGTCCCTCACATTTCTTTAGTTTCCTCTGTATTGATCGCTTGACCTGAGGAGACAAAATGAACAGATAAAAGGCTACACATGCACAAACATACAGCTCAAGTTTAGTGGTGGAAAGTAACTAAGTGTAAAAATACTTTACCTCCAGTAAAATATTTAGATATCTGTAATGCAAAGTAGATTTAACAACAGCTCCATTTTACTGCTGCTACAACTATAGAGCAGCACTTTGTACTTCACTTAATTTTTTAATTGGACTGAAAAGTATTTTTTTCTTAAAATTTGAGACCTGCTGAAATGGCTGAGTTTTTTGTTTTTTTTTTCTTTTTCATTTTTGTCTTTATTTGTCAGGGACCATGTAGAAATTCATTAGTCTTACAAAAGAAAATATGATTTGTAACAGATTTAGGTACTGCTTATCAGGGCTTTTGAGCAAACCCAACATATAATAATAAAAACAGTTATACAAATTAAGAAATCAGTTCAATTGTTTCCCAACAAGAAAACTGCACAGTTCCTCGAAATCACTACAAAATACTTTTATGTGAGTTTCTTTTTGTCAGCCTGTATCTGTGCTTTTACATAACCAAAATGTAGTACTTCGTCCACCACTGTACATCATTATACTAAATCTGCAATTATAAGTCCTCTAGAGTACCACAGACCCTGTCTAGACTGGGTATTTGATAATGCCACTTATGTGACGGGTGAATGTATGTGATGATGAGGTGTGATCTTGGCCTCAGTCAGCCGTGTAAGCCAGACATATACTCAGTGTCACAGTCTGTCTGTGCTGGTCCTACACTCAGTCATCCCCATGGAAACACAAAATAATGTATATGCAATGGGTTAAATCAAACCACCAAGTCATCGCACACAGAACATTATAACTGAGAGACTGTTTGGTGAGTTGTGTAAATATTAGAATGAGATAGAAGAACAGAAGAAGAATCAAAATATGTGGCAGGTTTTTAGATTTTAAGCTAAAGATCAAAATTTAAAAAGGCATTACCTATCTTCAGTGAGACCTCTGATCCTCATTACTTTGTATTTTACACTTTTCATTTACTACACTGACATGATTACCTACATTGTCCATGTGACTGGTAAAAGAGGAGTCGCTATATGATTTCTCTCCAATTTGAAGTGTTTTATTGTAACCTCAATCCAGGTTACAATTTGTCATTACCTCCATATTTTCCCACCAGTCATATGAATATTTGCACAGACAACAGCGAGCGAACATGAGCAGTAGACACCCCCCTCCCACAACAGGAACATGGGACCACCGCAGGGCCATCATTTTTCAGCCTGTTATGGGCCACAGACAGATCTGGAGAGGCCACACTGGCAGGGCTGACTCCGCCGTACAGCCATGTTAATTATGGGCATCTGCTTGGACGCCCCAGTCTAGGCCCACAGCCTCTTCTACTGTTGCCATAGGGACAGAGGAGGACCGTTGGGTTAGGCGCAGACACAGACCCCCTTATTCTCAGGAGAGGTGACCAGACGTGACCCCCCACAAGTAGGCCTTTTTGATTTGGGTGGGAAACATGAAGCAGACAGCCACAGGGACACAGCATTTCATATGACTGTAGATGCAGATGCTTAGAGGGTAAGATAGCAGAACCTGAAATGCATTCTGGGACCACTATCTTTTTAAGGCTCAAAGATTAATAATTTGTCGTTATGGACATACATGGCTTTCTCTGTGCACACTGAGCTTTATTTGACTTTTGCATATATTATCTAGAGAGTGTCTTCACAAATGCATTGTAGTGTTTTCCCACACCGCCCATTTGATGTCTCTTTTGTCAGTGGAATAATGGGAGATTGATGAATGAGAGGGAGACTGCTGCTCCATTTGAAGGAAACTAACAGTGTGCACAGGCGACACCCTCTGGACAAGATCGTAATTGCCCTGAAAATTAGACTGGAACTTCAATTAGGCACCGTAAAACAACGCAGTCTTCTCTACGTCAATCATTTTTTTCCCCTTGTTTTGTTAAAAGGTAAAAAGAAAAACACTGATTTGACTTATTTTGCTACTATAAGCATTTATTCCTTTTCATTGTAAGTAGAACTATGTCTCTTTTTTTTTTTTTTTACTGATTTCACCTTTAGAAGTCTTGATCTAGACGCTAGAGAGAGAGAGAGAGAGAGAACTGACCAGTCACTACTGTAATGTTTAGCTGTAGAATCAAGAAAGGGACACATGCTCTCACTACCAGCAGAGTTAGAGAAAAAAAACAGCTGAAGAGATGGCGCAGGGGGCAGGAGCAGAGTGCCACATATTCTAAGACACCACAGGCTAAATGCGATGGCAGCAGCACCTCTGGAAACAGGCTGGATAAGAAAAGCCTCTGAAGAGCCTATGGTTATTATGTGACACTGCGCTCCACCGCTAGATGGCGATACAATAATGGCTATAGTGGAACTGTAGCGTGTTAATGTTGTCATAATTTCCTTCAAAAACTGGCCTCTATCTCTAATGTCCACATGTCGGGTCGACAGAATCTACTCAGTTGGATTGCTGTTTATTATTTATTTATATGATGGAGTTTAAGAGGCTGTTTGCTTGGTCTGAAATTATAAAAACTCCAGAGCACTGCTGTAGGAGGACGCGGAGGGCTGAGTGGCACGCTTTGATGTAAAGGTGACAGTTCAGCACAATCTCAAGACTGTCCGGGTTTCAATTAGAACGAGACCTTTATCCAGTTTAGAAAGTAGAGGTTCTCAGGGGTGCCTGCATGTGGAGGTCAACAAACAACATATTCTTTTTCTGTCTCCAACACAGCAAGGACAGTGTATATCCTACTGTGTTCTGGAAGAAAATATTGTTCCTACACAAGCCTTATCCAGAAGATACAAGCATGAAGTATCGAAATAAATTCACTGACCTGACCCACTGATGAAAGTGAGTACATGATAGTAGTGGACAATTGTGTCACATAAGATGATGAGAGGAACCATCAGCTTAAAAAAAACCTAGATCTAGACCAGAGGAGGACCAAAGCTACTGTGACCTCCACCTCCATCCAGGGGTCAGTCGGTGGAAGTGGGGATGGAGGAGTACAAGTAGGCTTAGCTGCGGGTGTAGAATGTACATACTGAATTCAATTGTATTTTAAATGGCTTACAGGTCTAGGTTGAACTTGGACCAAGGTTGTTAAAGAATCTTTCTAAACAGAATCAGTTGCAGGTCAGTGCTCTTCACTGTTAAGATTCACCCAGCCTCTATTAGCTGAGAGGCAAGCCCATGTCACAGTAAGAATGCATGTTTTTCAAGGTATTTTTGAACAATAGAACACCTGTATAATAAATAAATGTAGAACAGATCATCTAATGCAGTAATCTAAGCAAAGCAAACATATATCCACAGAGACAAGCAGGAAACGGAAAAGATACATAGTTCACCTTTAATAGTCTTGATGTAGAAGGCCTATACAAAAATGCCTTCAGGATATGCTCAAGTGCCATAAATCTCATAATAACCTAATATCTGAACCATAGACTGGACTCAAAAGAGCACAACAAATGCCACAGTTCAGTCTCTCCTCACTAATCCATTTAGCTGCTGATTTGAGCATGGTAAAAGTAACCTATACCTCCTTACAATGTCAAACACTAAAATAAGATAATAGTCGTAGATTTGATGCCTGCTACACCTTTAGAGGGGTGGTCTGCCCTTGTGTTGTGCTATGGGAGGCAGATGGAGGTGCACAGGGGCGTGTTCCGCTGCTCATCCAGAAAGCTCAGGTCCTCAAACTTTGTGGAACTGGTGGTGGCTGTAAAACAAAACAAAGGAAAAACAATCCAAAGTACATCAAACTCTTCCCCAGGGCATCTCCCAGTGGACTTCAGTGACATTGACGTATCAGGTAAAGTGAGAGTGAACACAGAAGACAGCTGTAGTTTGCTCTGGTCGTGTGCAGTGTCACAGGTTCGATTTAAAATGAAGGGACAAAAGCTGGCTCAGACACAAAGGCAGACTGTTGATTTTTACTTTTCAGAACAGTGGCAACAAGGTGCAAAGTATTTACAGTGCAGGAAAAAAGAAAGGAAAAAAGGATTTACAGCAACTGATTTACACAAACAGCCAGTACTCACAGCGCCAGGTCAAGAACTCAACAAGACAGAAAACAAAACCCTACAATACCCCCTTAGTCCTGCCCTGGACAAAACAATTAGCAGATGAGGGTTTTGAGGTTTAACCAAAAAAAAAAAAAAAGAAAAAACTAAACATCATTAATCAGCAATATTTTATTTGACTGGTTGAGCCTCCAGGAGTGTGTAGAGAACAGGACAGTTCAATGGTATGTGAAGGACATACCATGGTATCCTACTGTGGTGCCTGGAAATCCCAGTCCAGAAATCCAGAGTCTCCCATCTTAGTACTAACCAGAAGCTAACTCTGTTTAACTTCTGAAATCTGATGAGATCAGGCTTTGACAAAGAGGGTAAGAACCAAATGCAAGCGATAGTACTGTAAAAAACAAAAAAAAAAAAAACCAAAACACTGACAGCTGTGTTTTTACATCACTATGGCACTTCTTTGATAACTTCATCAAATACAGCAGTATAAATATAAGCTTTATGGCTCACACAAAACTGCAATGAAATCAACAAGCTCTAATTCAAACTGTCCAACTACTCAAGAGTTGGCATTATGGGACTCAATTTCATGATTATGTGTGTGCAGTATGGGCAGTAACCTGTGAAGAAATGTTATACTTTGAGACCAGTTTTCATGGCATGATAACAACACTGACACTGACACTTAAATCTTAACTTACAATTGTGAACCAATAACTTACATTATTTAGAATATGAGGCAAACAAAAACAGCTAACGTAAGTATCTGGGGTGTACCTTTGCTACAGCAATGAAGAAACACACCACGTGCTCCATTTTATTACAGTATTATAATTTCACACTGTGGCTTAACATTGATTAGCTCCATTGCTGTGTTTCTTTGTATGTCAGCAGATATGTAAATGTTTTCTTTAAAATCTCCATGTAGTTAGAGCCATGTGGTTTTCTCTGCCACCCACGCTGCATAAAAGCCGAAGGACTCGAGACTGTGACACAGAGAGCTCATTATTGGCTCTCTCCTCTTGTGTCTCCTTTGAATACATTTAGAATACTGCTTTTTACTTTGATGCCCCACACAACCAGACAACTCTTGCTTCTGAAAATCTATCAGAAATCAACCTATTGACGAGACTTAAATGGTTCACAATTATCCACCACAGTGGACACACAGCTGCTCCTTCACACATGACCTGAATTTGAAATACCAGGTTAAATGAGCATGTAAAGGACTTTATCATACGCTACCAGTCAAAAGTTTAGACACAGTGTTTTTGAATGTTTACTACTTTCTACATTGTCGATACATACTGAAGAAGATACTAACTAAAAAACCCCAAAAAACAACATTTTGAAATCCTTAAACCTGATCCATCTGTGCCCCAGATTCAAGGTAAACATGTTCAAATTGAATATAGCTTTTACTAATAACAACTGTATTCTGATGTATTCTTAATTACCAAAACATTTTACATGATGTCTCATTTGTTTATGAATGGGTGAATGAATGAGTGTTTTAGTTCTGAAGAGCATTATCAAATCAGAAAGCAGAATGAGCCTTGCATAAAGCTCTCATTTGATCTGCCAGTTTTAATGCTGAAATTGGTTTAAACTTAAGAGGTCCTGAGAATCGTCACTAACTAAACCCCAGCACCTGCAGCCAATCATAAATCAGTGATAGTGCAGCCTCTGCAGCTCAGTGAGTGAATTCTGGAGGTTCTGAGCTTTCACAGGAGACATGGTCATTCCATATACTGAGAAAAACTTGTGTGTCCTCTATATGCTGGTGTAGGCAACCCATGTTAAGGGGTGATCATAATACCTATTTAAAGGTGCACCTCGTCAGGGTTCATTAGTGGAATTCCAAGAGTGTGTAAAGCAATGATAAAAGCAAACGGTGGCTATTTCACATTTTTTTATTAATTACTTTCCATGTATGTTCATTCATAATTTTGATGCCTTGAGTGACAATGTAAATAATCATGAAAATAAAAAATAAACACACTACACGAGAAAATGTGTCCAAACCTTTGACTGGTTTGGAGTGTAAATGTACAGGTGGTTTTAGGAGGAAAAGAGCAATCCATCAGAACATACTGTTTATGTACATTTGTGTGACATCTGATCGCCCTTTTTCTCCCAAAACATTGCACTTAATCAGCATTTTTCCTTCTCCATGGAATAAAAGTCAGCGTTTCCATGCAGCCCCTTTTAGCCTCAGACTAAAAGACACTGAACACACTGTGCCTTTAATGACAATCTACAGTAAGTGGAGACTCCTGTGAAAAGACCCCATGAATTTCAGACACCCTAAATGGAAAAAAGGAGGCCAAAGCATACATAAATGAGTAGGCCTGTGGTTAGACGTGGAGAGGTATCCCGGTCTGTGCGGTTTCGTCTTGGTGCCCACTACGTCTCCAGCACTTCCTCCTCCATCACTGCCCTGCTGCAGCCCAGATGGGCCCCTCTGGCTGGGAAGAAGTCAGACACAGCATGGCAACTCAATAACTGGCTCATCAGCACGCACAGTAGACTTTCTGAAGTTTAGTTCAGGCAACACCGTCTACAGGGAAATATCATGTTTCCTCTCCTCTCGTGTGGTGATGGTAAAGACCTGTTTGATCTATGAAAGCAACACCAATAAATTACAGCTGTAAACTTAACTCAAGTAAACATGGAAGCAAATCTAGATTACACACAGAGCTTTGTGAAGATTTAAAATACAAACTGTTTGCTTAATGATGCCTTGTACAATGTGATGCCCAAACTAGGCTATATTCTGATCTGTGTTATAATGTTGTTTCCTCATCAAACACATACCTGGAGTTGTGCTTTGTTTAATTCACACATGTTTAAAACACAAACCCTGCATATTTAAGCTCAGTTCTTCTCTCAAACACAAACCACTCCACCTTGTGATGTCATGTGGTAATACAGGAAGTGCTCCACTGTGTTTTTAAAGTCCATACACCTTCATTAGAATCATTTAGATAATTTCAGCACTGGAATTTTCACTATCACTACTAAGCAAGAGGTAAAAGTTAACTTGAAAACTGCCACTACATGACATCACAAGGTGGAACAGAGCATTTTGAGCTTTGAAGATGTAGAAAGACTAATAATGCAGGACTATTATTATTATTAACATGTGTGAATGAAACAAAACACAAGTATGTTTCTAAGGAGGTAACAACATTCTAACATGGCTTAAAGCTCACAAGTCAGATTTCTGTAATATAGGACCTTTAAAGATGCTCTGTAAAGGAAATTAAAATATTGTGTGATTATTTTACCTTTTAGGAATCACTTGGTCTTGTAACTAACACTCATTTGGTTTAGTAGTCAAAGACAGTGATAGGAAAACCTTTCATGTAAAACCCTTTTGTTCCCTTTCAGTTGTAAACCGGTTAACATGTGTTTGTAATGTATTTGAATATAGATGCAATCAGACCAAACAGCTGGCTCTCAGACTATATAAACTTGGTGATTTGTATCATTTGGGGTCTGACTTTGGGGGAAATGCTGTTGGTTGTTCTGTTGAACCTATTTCTTGCAAGAAGTAAACTCTTCATCTTTGCCTGAATGTTCATCATCATCTACAAAAGGAGTATTTTTCCACATGCACTATGTAACTTTTTGAACAAGGGGTCCGCCACCTGCTTGTCTAAATCATGCCATCGCTTAATGTTAAAAAACAAAACTTGAAAAGCGTACATTCTTACTGTGAGCTTTGGGTCTGCATGGAGCATTGCCTTTTGAACAGTTCCTTCCCGTGAACAGCTGGATCCGGATCTCATTTTTTAAAAGAACCAGATCTTTTTCTTTCCAATTTGTATGCCTTTTTACTCTGATTAACACTGAACTAACACAAGAATCGGCACAAAAGCAGTGCAGAGACACAAGTGAGAGATTTGTGCACAAAAACTACATTTGATAACATAATAATGGTTCGTTTTTTTTTATTAACATAACATAATTTGATTTAGAATTTCATCATTCCAAAGGGTAAAAACACTTCCACTCATTTGAACCATTTTAAACACACCTGAGCCTTGACTGTTTCGCTCTGTGATTAGTTTGTAGATAAAATGGCTTCTGTCATATAAATAAATAGTAAAAGAGCCAGTCTTTTGACCGGCTCTTTGACATGAAAGGATCCAAAAGATTTGGATCCCACAAAGGAGCCAAAAGTCCCATCACTTGCAGCATGAGAGAACTGCAGAGCGACCACAGCCCTGGCTCATTTGTCTCCTTTTGGATGTCCTAATGGCTTTGCAGGAGTCATTTTTCTGCCATGATGCTGATCCCACTCCCCTATGTAGTTTTCTTTCTCCATTGTGCGTAAGTAGCTGTGTCCTGGTTGCAGAATGATTGACTGTTTGTGCGTTTGGTGAGGCGTCTGACATTTGGAAAAAGTCACAGCTCACATTAGCTCAGGCTTTGCAAATGTTTATGTCTTTGTATGTGTGTCATATATGCACATATGTGTGTCTCAATGCAGATGTGTATACCTTTATACTCATGCTATCTTCCCATATTCCCCATGAGTTACATTTTGGTCAAAAAATACATAATTTTTCTGCTAAAGAGATACTAATATTGGCATGAAAACTCAATTGAACTTAACTGCTGTGAGGTATGGATTTTTCTGAATTTCCCTGTAAATTAATGATGGTGAAGAGAAGATGCAGAATTTGAGGAGGTTGCCAGTTTTACTGCTGTGATAGAGACTGACCACTGGAGGATTGCCTCATGTAATGTGTAATGGAAGGATTAAGGAAGGGACAAAGAATGCATTCAAATGGAAAAAAGACAGAAATAGTGGGAAAAGTAACTGGGCTAGGATTGACCAACCCTAGCAGGAAGCATTGGCAGGAGTGTAGACTTTTTGGACAAATTTACACTTAATTTTTGCTCACTGTGAAAAATCCAACAATGTCAGTCGACTGTAATATGGAGATTTGGATAAAACTAATAAACTGCTTAAGCCATTTACTGCCTAACAAACTGCCTGCTCAAAACCATCTCATATTTATTTCATGGTGCGTGGGATCTCCTGGTGTCTATTTTCTGTCAATATTAGAGCCATAACACGACTCCCTATGGTTCTTTAGCTGTACGGTAAAACATCTCTTTACTCCTCATTGAGTTCAGTTCTGAAGGAATCACAGATGCTGTCGAAATGAGTCCAATCCCCCACCACTCTGTTTCTCTCATCACTCCGAGGGCCCCATCCCCACACTGCATCTGTGAGTAAAGTAAGCATGCTGTCTGAATAAACAGCATTACCACTGTATTTCTGATTTTAAGTCTCTTTCCTTTTGTGCAACACCACTATGCAGCAATTTGCATATATTTTCTTCCCATGTCTTAGCATTCCAAACATGTGCAGTCAAGAAAAGCGACTCACAGTGGGATTAGATGGCAAAGCGGCAGATTCAACTGTGTATGTATACCAAACGGTCCATTTAAAACTACACTGCGTAACTTTTCTGGTGAGAGATCTGCTACCAGCTTGAAGATAAATGTTATTTCTTTGCTTAGAATATTCTACAGTATCCCATTAAACTTACATCTTCCATTTACTCAAATAGGCTACAGATGATGTCATTGCTCACAAATATCTTGACAAACATGTATTCGCACTGTGAGCGGGGTCACCACTTAACAGAGCTGACCCAAACATTGCGAATGTGTATGGGAAAGCAAATGTGTGTCAATGTGAATGAATAAGGTCCTATATTACGCAAAATTGACTCTTGGGAGCTTTAAGCCATGTTATAATGCTGTTACCTCATCAAAAACATACCTGGAGTTGTGTTTTGTTTTTTTCACACATATTTGAGTAATCCTGGTTTATTAGTCTGTCTACAACTCCAAAGCTGAAAATGCTCTGTTCCACGTGTGATGTCATGAAGTGGTAGTTTTCAAAATAGCAAGTACCTTTAATCTTTTGTTCAGTAGACATTGGCAATTCCAGGGCTGAAATCATCCAAATGATTCTAGTGAAGGTGTATGGAGTTTAAAAACACAGTGGAGCACTTCCTGTATTACCACATGACATCACAAGGTGGAACAGAGTGTTTTCTGTTTGAGAGAAGAACCCAGGGGTTTGTGTGTTAAACATGTGTGAAGGAAACAAAACACAACTTCAGGTCTGTTTGTGATGATGAAACAACATGATAACATATATCCAAAAATAGTGTTATTTTTATTGTATCTAGATTAAAACTTATGACATTACACACTGGCATTTTGATTGTTCCACATTTTGACATGAGGGACCTATGTAATGACTTGCTAAAATAAGTGGGATAGATTAATGTCTTGTCTTGTCTTAAAGAGCTTCTCCGGTGTCTGCAGACCCAGCTGGACCCTAAAGTGCAGGCCCTTCAATCCAATTTATGGCATTATTAGGTCAGTAAGATATATATTTTTGAGATAATTGTGTTTGAAATCATACAGTTTGGGAATAAGGTTGTAAGTTCAAAATAAGTAAACTCCATGTGATAATATTGTAGTGCCTTGGTGGAGGCCTGCAGGCTTCATGGCAAGGCAAGTTTATTTGTATAGCACAATTCGTACACAAAGTAATTGAAAGTGCTTTACAGAATAGGAAAGACATTAAAATCAAACATATCAAAACATAAATCATCACAAATAATCAATCATTTAATTACCATTAAAACAGAAGAGTGCAGAATAAAACCCTTTCAGTCATATGCACAGCTAAAAAGAACTGTTTTGAGCCTGGATTTAAACATTGCCATGTTACATTTTATTATTTTTTGTATTTTTAGTCTTTATTTGATCCAATTATTTATCTTGGACTTGAGCAGATACGTTTGGTCCAGTCTGGATTCAGAGAGTTTTTAATGTTATGTCTATGTGCCCATAGTACTGTGGGGGGTGGCCTCAGGCTGTCATTAATTCTAATTCACATTGGATCAACCATGTAGGTTTATAGACGAATCGGATTATGGAGACACCCCTCTCTGGCGCACCCCCACCTCACAACCCTGGCCCTCGTCCCTCTCTATTGTAAACGGGGGAGCTGGAACCGTCTGTCTGTCATCGCTTGCCTCTTTGTTCGCTCTGCCTCTCATCTCTCAAAGCACAGGGAGGAAAGGGGGCGAGCCGAGCACCTTGCGCCCTGCGTCTCCGTGCGTCTCTTCCGATTCGCCACATAACTGTATCGAAGGATGAACGCCGCTGCTGCGTGAGGAGGAGAGAGGAGGAGGAGGAGAAGAAGCGAGGAAGCAGCGTAAAGTGCGCTCAAACCCGGTCACTCGCCTCGTGTCTTTCCTCAAAGTGCTTCACCCCGGTTTTTCTGTTGCGTTTGTGGATCTGGGGTCCCTCTCCTCTGCGCCCCTGCACCTTCTTACCGACTATTTGGCTCAGTCACATTCCTCAGGACAGGATCGTTGCACAGGCTGCACCTCGTGTCATCAAAAAGGTAGGCAAAGGTTCAAATAAATATAAGGTAACCAGTCCTGTATTTATTTTTTTGTTTTTTTCTGAGAATGCCCATGCACGGAATCAATTATTTCATGGTAAATGCTTTTTTTTTTTTTTTTTTTTTTTATTTTTTCTGTTCAATGGTCAGTTCTCAGTCAGTCAGTACACTACAGCCTTAAAAGCCAAGCAGCTGAGAGGCACACACATCGCACTCGTTCGGGTTAGTGTGAATTATTTACAGGTCGAAGCTTTTAATATTGGTCTGTATTTACGAGCCAACGACATACATAAAACATCAGCTCACAAAGTAACCTTGTTAGTGTGTCCGGTGTCCACGCGTCTTTACATGTTGCCATATGGACAAGTTTCCTGTGTAAATTCCCTTGGGGCTCTCTGTCATCCAGGTCAAGACTGTATTATGAAATGGCCATGAAGAAAACATCTGGACATATGGGTTTTTGCTTCTGAAATATGTCCTGGTGCCTCTGTGTAATTGTTTTCTATAGCCTACACCAAGGGAAGAAACATAGTAGGGTTTTTGTCCCTGGAATATTTTGACAGATGTTGAGGAAATCATATGGTGAACATGTGTCGCCGAGTTTGATAAAAATAGGATTTGGGGATGAAATGAGAGGCATGCACTGTGGCACTTGTATCTTTTAAGAAACTTTAAAGAAATAATAACAGTTAGGAGTGATTAATTAGTCCATGCAGGTGAATAATTCTTGGTGCATTGATGAGAGGTAAACAGACTGGCATTTACAAATCACACAGAATACTTTGGGTCACCTTGACAAATGAACCGTATTGTCTGAGGAGATGGGAGCCTCTGCTGCTGTGAAAAAGAGACCCGTTTCTGTTTTCATTTAGTGCTGGGCTTTTCAGAAGTTTAAGTCCTTTTTTCTTCTCTGGCCTTGTAAGCGAGTCCACCCCCAACTGTGTGTCAGCTCCATAAAACAGGCTAAGGTTAACTAGGCAACACCTCGCGTAGATGAGAAACTGTGGAATGAATATAGTGAGAAATTAGGTTAGGAGACCAGCAGAAAGTTTGCACCATGCATTTTTCATGGCACTCTGATGTGTGTCCAAGCTTGTGAAAGTCTGAGAAATGCACTTTGGTCTCCTCATGTATGTAGATGGTGGGGCAGGGGATAGAGATGCTAAAAAAGAGTAGGATAGCTGGCTTGCTAGTGCTCTCAATCTGTCTCACTGTTGTCTATCATGGCTTTGAGCTGTCTGCAATCCTAGCAGTCAGTTTGTGTGTCAGGGGAAAGACTGGCCAAGAGTAATGTGAGACGGTTCAGACAGAAGAAGCACTGCAGGGCTGGATTTAGTTGGGTAGTTTTCATTGTTGAGTGATATTTTTATTTGTCCTTGAAAAAAAAAGTGAAAACACTCGGCAAGTTATTCTAACACTGGAATTATGGTAAATACATTATTTGACCAAATTATTGCAAAGTAAAAGAGTAGACAATACCACATAAAATTGACTAAGATTAATGAAAATCTTTGACTACATGTTTAATAACAATACCCATGCTGGACTCTTCTTCTTGTGGAGGGAGGGCTTTGGGCTGTATATATTGACAATATATAGCCAGTGTTAAGGTTAGAGATATACTTCATTGAACTTGTAATTAAATTTCACTTGACCCATCATTCAATGACACCGGGGCAATCATTCAGGAACTGTCGGCAGCCGCAGTGCGGCCCTCAGCCAAACCCTTTCCAGAACTGGAGCACCTCCAGTGAAAGTTCAGCCTTAGAATCAAACCCAGGATCTCCAGCTGTGAGACTACACACTGCTTCTACTTTGTTTGCTTTGGGCTGAAATTATGTACAAAAGAACAGAAATGTTACCTCATTACCTTTTTAGAGATACACATGTGTTTCTTTTACATGTTTTATTGTTTATCAACTTCAGTTTTCTTTATTTTGCACACCTTCAGATCCCAGAGTAAATAACAACTTACAGCCCTTTTCTAATTGATATCACAAAGCCTTTTTCTTTGTTTAATTGTGCTGATGCATGGACTGGTAAAATCTATAAAAAAAAAAAAAAAAACATGAAGGGTGAATGCATCACTGGGTCAAATGAAATGTACCACAGGTACTTTGAGGATTCAGGGGGTGAATAATGGTACAAAAATAGAGGGAAAGCCGAGGCACTCTGACTTACAATAAAAGGCCTTTATTGGTATTGGTAAAATCTATATATTCCTTTGAAACATCTTTCAGTATTGATGAAAAGATCACTCTCAATAAGGCTTTGACTCTGTTTTCTGCTCTGTGAAAGTGTCTTGTGCAACATGTACTAAGGTGATTATGAACCATATTCACTCTAATACACTGCTAATAGCTAACAGAATGGTGCTATATGAATGAAATCAGTCACAATTCTCACCTACAGTACATGGGTTTGAACAGAAAAGCTTCACCTTAGGCACCACCACCAGCACTGTGTTTTATCCTTAATGTTTTCTGGAATAAATGTACAGGGAATAGCAGACTGCAGCAAACATATTTATTATTGTAATTCAAAGACTGAGAATAAGTATAAGAAAGTAAACTTAGACCACTGTAGCTATACTTTAAACTTTAGGCTGCTTTTACATTCACAAGAGGGCTAACAAAAGCGTTTCAACTGTCCACACTTTTCAGCACCGGACAGCTCCCAAATCTCCACTAATTTATATATGTTAAATAAATAGCACCTGTGGTAGTATTTCTAAAGCTATAGAAGTCGAGATGAAATCCAGAACTGTCTCCCTCTCTCTCTGTCTCCCGGGAATATTGCGGTGCTCATTCCCTAAGTCACGGGCCAAACTCAAAACGGATTGGACAGATACAGCTATCCATCAAGTTCAGTGTTTAGCCTGGGAGGGACTAAGACAGACCCCAAACCAATGAAAATGAGTTTACATGAGACCACGGTAGAACAACACTGCCACACAAAGGGGAAGGTCTCCCCTCTTTGTCTCTGACCAGGGGCTCTTTAAGGTTGGCGACTGATTCGACACAAACCCTCATTCCCATTTGTTAAGTGGAAGCCATTTTAGATGAATGGCCTTTACTCAATATATTGTAATCAAATCAAAATTGTGTCCCCGCGAAGGCTGCAGTTATTTAGGTATGGGAATGTGGGAATGTGTTGTAACTATGATCTTGACCTCTACAAGCATGTTCAAAAATGCATGGTATTTTTTATTAATTTGTATTAGTTTATGAGTTTAAGTTGAGTTTGGAGTTGTTTACAATGTGTACTCTGAACAGAATCCTACTTTATTTATAACATATAGCCTCTCGCAAACCCCAGTACTTATTAGAAACTGTGCAATTCATTTTTTGTTTTTGTTTTTTTGCAAAATCTTGCAGTCCTAGCATCTATACGCCTGTAACTAAGATTGTGTTAATCTGAAGGACAAGTTGCCTAGTTGATATTCAGCATACTCAGCACATCATTAAAGATGAGGAATTCTGGGATAAAGTCCCCCCAGCGCAGTTTTGTTTGCATCCATAATCCTTTTCCATTTACAGATGCAAATTTCTCAGTGTCTATTTTGGGAGAGACGGTCACTGTGCAGCCGGCGTCAATGAGGAATGATTAAATGTGAGGTCTTTAATATAGTTAAAACTCTGGCTCCCGATGCACCTGAGCCGTTATTGGTTTTGTTACTCAGAATAACCCCATACCTCTCATCTTTGACCCCTGCTTTTCACAGCTGGTGTAGCAACCATTTAGACGACCCAGCAACCTCAGTGTGTCATTTATATTCAACCTTTGGCCCTTCAATCAATACATCTTTCTCTATCTGTTTACTTAAACAAACACATCATTTTGATACAAGTGACCCTCAGCACTGAACACAATGGAGAGATTGAGTTTGCAAAGCAGTTTAGATAATGAGGCTCGTTACAATTGCTTATGGAATAAACTTATGCAATAGTTTTTCCTGCGATTATTTTTTATTTTATAATGCAGTTTATATGTCTTCATGTTTGTACACTGATGAAGTATATAGTCTTTAATTTAGTTATTCGCTTTAGTACGTCAAATTTGTGAACCGCAGCATCACTCAGATTTGCAATCAGCAATTGACAGATGAAGCCCCACATGCTACAACTGTAGCTTCAGTTAGCAACCCAGAAAGGTTTAATTTTTAAAGAACAAATCATTAAACCACTGAGCTTTAAGTAAGGTAACAAAGAACAGACAGTTTTCATGTTAATAATCTTAGTTATCTTAATTAATTTACTAAATATTTAAGTTTATTTGCACATAGTTCAGCTGTGTTTCTGTTGTCTTGAAGCACTTTGTGCTGTGCTGTCTCTAATACACTACTACAATAGGCTACATTTGTTAGCCAACTATCCTCTCCCCTTGCAGCTGCTGTTTTTAGACTTAAGAAATAAAATAATCTTGCTATTTACAAAAATAGCATACAGAACAGACTCTTTTTCTTTCATTCTTCACAAGTCACACAAACTCAGTGAAGCCGCCTGTGTTATTTGATCCTTTTGTGATGCCTTACAGAAATGAATAATGCCTGATTCCAAAGCTTCTTTGTGCTGCACAGCCCAGCTACAATTTCCTTAAAGATATCTGTTACAATCCTTTGCTCTTACCTGTACATTGTGGCACTATCATGTGGTAACAATAACACCAATATCTTTTTCTAAACATTATCAGCATGTAAAAGTGGACTCATAGTAGCTAGTCCTTTTTGTTCCTGAACTTTTGTGGTTTTGTACCAATCACATCTGTGTTATTATATGCAACCTTCTCTTTACTTTAACTTGTCTATCAAACATCCAGACTGATTGATGACCTTGTATTCACAGGCTGCAGCACAGAAACCATTCGTACCACTCTTAGCCCGTTATGTAGACGGTCTGAATAACCCCTGTTGTCCGGGTGCCCAGTGGAATCAATAGTGTCAGTGTGAGAACAGAAGAGTGTGGTGTTTCTTGTGAGAGGCGGCATCTTTCCATCCTCTTCACATCTGACGGAGCAGCCAAAACTGCATGAGTCATGAGCCGCTCTGAGTCTGTAGTCACCACAGAACAGCGGTCATATCTGCAAAGGGGAGTGCACCAAGAATGAATTACTATTGTTGTGTTGTGTTGTGATATAAAACATTCAACTCAAAAGAAATTTACGCATCCTCTAAAAATCCGGTGCTGGGTATTTAAAACATGTTGGCTAGGCACTGATCAGCTGGCACTGAGCTGTGATAGGCATGGCAGTGCAGTGGATTGAGCATGAGCTGATGAGCAGTGAGCAGGGCCAGCCCTACCTTTCAGGGGGTCCTAAGTAGAATGTGTTTCTGGGCTCCTAAGCAGTGTATGTACAAGGGCTCGGATACTGGTGACTCGCATTCTGACCATGCTCTCCTTACCGAAAATAAAACTAAATGTAGGCAGCAGATATTTTGTCACTCTATATATATAAAAAAAAAAAAATTAATCTTTATAGAGGGATATTTAGGCTGCTGTAAGCACCCGAGCATTGTTTCTAGTATAACATTTGGACATTACACTTTACATATTATATTACTTTGAATACAAATGTATAGGTTCTTGGGGGCTCTCTGGTGGCCTTGGGGCCCTAAGCAGCTACTTAGTCTGCTTATAGGCTGGGCCGGAGTGAGGATAGGCTGAGCAGGCAGTGTAGGCTTCCAGGTAAAGCTTGTGCAGGTGAGGGAAGGACCCTTACATCCTGGACCTTTAGCTCCACTACAGCATATAATATTTTTACATAGCCACCTTCAAGGCACTCAAAGCACTTTACATCAAGGAACCACTCACCCATTCACACACACATTCATACTCCAGTATATGTAGACACTGGGGTCGAAGTGGGTTAAGTGTCTTGCCCAAGGATGCAAAACATCATTCATCTGTGAGAAAGCTGGAATCACACCGGCAACCTGTGGATCAGTGGATCTGATTGCTCAACCAGTGATATTTTGTTTTGTTTGAGCGGGATTTAAACTGTCAACCTTTGGATCACAGGATGAACACTACCAACTGGTTGCACTGGACCACAGATATGATCATATTTGTTGTTGCTTAATACTTTTCATTTTGAATAAATGTAGTTCTCATATTGCATTCTAAAGTGAGATGCATCATTCACATATGTTCTGTGACCATGACCACATACCTGGCCCGACTGAACTGGTTTTATTTTTACCCACTTGGCCTAAAGCTGTAGAATTACCCTCTCACATATGGTTCATTTCAATCACAACAGGAGCCTGCACTTGTGACTCACCAGAGGAGATTCAAGTCGCCTTCATGATGCGTTTAGTGTTGAGCCGTAATGTGGGACATCCAACCTCATCTGTTTGCTTTCTTTACTTCTGTCACTGCGTCACAGATGTCCCCAATGTGCCGTGAATGTGTCCTATTCAAACAACACAGTGAAGATGTGTCAAATGGACGCAGACATTGATGTCCAGTGAAGCATTTGAGGGACTTGTGGCTCTTTTCTGTTCAGACTGTGTGGGGGGCATACATGACGAGGCATGTCTTGTCCTAAACAAAAGCTACCACTGGTTAGTATGCGGCTGATGTTCCAGGATGGTGACTGTAGAGTGCTGTAAAGACCCCCTGGTTAAATGGTGAAAGAGTGCTGTCCTGTACACAGATAGTATGTGTCCACAGGCTGCGCTCTGTATTCGGCCTGTGTACTCTGTGGCAGCTGGGCCTCTTCCAGTCCCAGGATCAGCCCCTGCCTACGACTGGGCAAACTCCTCAGTGTCATGACCCTCTCCAGGCCTTTAGAAATCTGCGCACCCGCGCTCCCAGTCCAACGCCCCGACCCCAATCTGTCAGGGCCCATCACAGGTCCCAACCCCTGTTTAGAGATGTGTGCTGGAGCAGTGCCACACCTACACCACTACCCTCTCTATGGACTCACCACTGAAACACTCCTCAGATTGTTGTTTACTATAGTTTGCTGAGTGTGTTTTTTATCAGAAAATGTTTTGTAAGGTCAGGGTCTAACTGAGCTTCCTCATGCTCCGGAGAGAAAGCCACCTTTATTCCTTTGATTTATAAAGGCTAGTTGCGTAATCTTTTTTTCAGTGTCAGAGATGCTGTTGGCATGAGCTGCTGTTACCTTGGTGAATGCTAAGAGGCTGTTTTCCTTGATAAATTATTTATTTTATGTAACAAAAAATCCAGACAGACCAGATAAAGTTTAATTACTTGCCAGCTTCCTCCCATTTCCAAAGTTTTCCAACCATCTCTCAGGCCTTGGAAAGGAAATGATTTGTCGTTTGATTTAAATGTTCAGAATTCTTTTAGATCCGTCCAACGTGGAGCATCTTAACCCTTGTATGTTCCTCCTAGTAGAGATACAATGAAGTTCCTCTTGGGTCAATTTGACCCCAATTGCTCTTATAACTGAGCCATAAAATAACATTTGCTTATAATTTTTGTCTCCATTTTTTGCCTGACTTTAGACTAATATTTTTGATACCTCATTTTTTTCATTTTTTGAAAATCTTGCTTTAATAATGCATTTTTAAACCTTAAAGTATCCCGTAACTAAATTTCCATCACTGTACTGAACAAACACTATTTTGTCAGTTTGGGATTTGTCAAAATTTAGTGAATTAATTTTTTTAGTGGTCACAGGATGCACCGATGTCAGCGTTCTTCACTGCAAAAACAGCACACACCCTGGGTTCTGTTTATCAGAGGACATGTTGTCTTATGTAGGTACAGGTCTCTATAGGAGGCTTTCGCTCTGTTTAAATTGTGTGTTTTCAGTTGTTCTAAAGCTCCAGTCACATGTTTAAAGTGACATTTGATCCCTGTGTTAGTCCTGATCCTGTATTAGACAGAGCTTAGTTCCACTACCCATAGACTTACATGGCCCCAAACACGAGCTGGTCTTCTGTTGTTTACCGCAGAATCACACAGCTCTGATTTCATCGGTAAGTTCTCAATCTGGAGTTTGAATGAAGTTGGTATGAGAAGCGAACCACAGAAATGTAAGCAGGATTCACTGAATCTCATTGAAATGCATAGGAAAATGGAAAATGTATAGTTATTTTATGGGTGAAACAAGGAGAAACAAATTGGAGTTAAATTGACCCCAGAGGAACTTCAACATAACTTTCTTTCATACAGTCCTTATTATACAATACATTTTTTTTCCAAATTTGTATTATTGATAAAAGTCAACAAAATGAACTACCAGCCAAATTTCAACCCATTTGATGAATAAATGCCAGAGTTCTACTGTGGTAAAGTTGCTTTTGGGGTTATAAATGACTCCAAGACAGCACAAGGGTTAGGATAAAGCGTGTGTTTTCTCTTCCTCCACTTCATACCAGCATAGGGCCAATAAAACTCTGTCACAGGCGTCTCGCTATTGAGCCGAGAACTGCAGGACCTAAGCCAAATCCTCTGGCAAAGTCAGCAGCTCATTTCTGATGTGTGCGGGTGCTTCCTCACACTGTGCTATTATAGAGGAAGGCAGTGGCATCACCTCACTGCACCAAAGATTATGTCCAGAAACCTCAGAAATTATTCAGTGTGAGACGTAATGGTGATACAGGTTGTAACATTGTGGTCACTCACAGCTGATGAAAATAACACAGATTATCTCTTTCAATTGGAACCTTGCAAAAGTAAATTTGTCTTGAACGATAAGTGATGTAAAGTGAAAAAAGGGCAACGATGGGGATTTGAGTAGTTTGAAGGGAACATAAAAGAATTGGTCGGAACATCTTTTAAACTTTAACCATTGTAAAAATCAACAGTGATCCTGCAGGGAAGAACAACGGGACACCTGCTCAGAGACAGTGATGCATGTAGGGAGTGCATGGTGGTTGGGATGATCCAATGCCACAGAGAATACAAGGTCAAACTTAAAGCAGTGTGTTCATGTGTGTATACAGTATACGATGAATCTATTTGTTATGGAAAAGCATATTTGGTTTAACCTGGCTCTCACCAGATTGATATGTGTAGCCCTCTGAATAGTGTTCACCTGAAAATGCTCTTGCTGAAAGTGATTGAAAACCAATGATTGGAGCGTTCAAACAAATACTTCACGTTGATTGGTCAAAATGTCACAAAAGCGGAACAAGCCGAAATGTCAAAACTTTAGTTAAATCCCGCCTTTACCCGTCCACAAATGCACAAAGTTCTTCCCTCTGTATGTTTTTCAAAAACAAAATAGTCCATGTTTCTACTAAAATAGGCTAAAGTACCAAGGCTAAAGCCCTGTGATTGGTCAGTCTGGATCTATCACATGCAAAAGCTTCAGCTGGAGCTGAACAAGACAAAGAAGAGTTTGTGAATTCACAAAAATCACAAGAATTCATTTTTGCTGGCAAGACTATATTTAGTTATATATTTGGCCCAAAAAAAAAAAGGTCACATACTCTAACTCCGCCTTTAGCTTTGATTACGGCACGCATTCGCTGTGGCATTGTTTCAATAAGCTCCTGCAATGTCACGAGTGTTGCATTAACTTTTCACCAGTGATGTGCAGTCAGGTGAGGCAGGTGAGGTCGTGCCTCATCTGTCATCACGGATAAAAAATAAATGAAATAGATATATTTATCCAATGATTTGTACTATCAAGTCATTTTCTATTTAACTTAGCAGTTTTAATAATTTTTTGTATTCAAAATGGCTGTTTTTTTACATTTATTGTTGAAATCCTGAGAAGAGACGTGTGGTGAGGCACCAGCCGTTCGTGGCTCACATGGACTGACTGTGCTGTAGTTCAGCAGTGACGCTGCTGCTTTAAGCTTGAAAAGGCGCCGGTGTGAGACATGCAGTTACCCTGCCTCATGTTAGGGGGCACTCGTGAGCGCAGCGATTCTTACAACTCCCGCAGAATAGTGACAGCAAGCTAAAATTTAGAGTTAGCAAGTCAAGTTTAGCAATCCGTTCACTTTTTTTCTCTTGTCTGGCCTACTTTTTAAAAGGAGGAAGATTACATATTAAAGCTCTCAAGCAGTTTTCTAAACTGGACTTTCGGTCGAAGAGACCAACGGTCGAAGCAGGAACTTATAATTAAGGACCGAGACCAACGCTAAAGGACCTAAATGGTTTGCTTCAGAAAGACACGGGACGAAGTGGTACGAAATGGTACTCGCTCTTTTCAAGCAGAGTGGTACGAAATGGTTTTAGGAACTATTAGAGCTATTTCAAATGGAATTCGGAATCCGTTATTTTGAAATGATTTTTTTTATTCAGAATAAGAATAAAAAACAATACAAACACCAGGTTTTATTTTGTACTATTAGAGCTGACATTTGCAAATGGCCTTCGAACCTTTTATTTGAACGTCACTTTTTTTTCTGGCCCAGATCTTAAATTGATGATGGCACAAAGCCTTCTCCAGCACATCCCAAAGATTCTCAATGGGGTTAAGGTCTGGACTCTGTGGTGGACAAACCATGTGTGAAAATGATGTCGCATGCTCCCTGAACCACTCTTTCACAATTTGAGTGAACTCCTGGCATTGTCATCTTGGAATATGTCCGTGCCATCAGGGAAGAAAAAATCCATTGATGGCATAACCTGGTCATTCAGTATATTCAGGTAGTCAGCTGACTTCATTCTTTGAGCACAGACTGTTACTGAACCTAGACCTGACCAAGTGCAGCAACCCTAACCTATTTGCTTAGTTAAATCCAGGTGGCAACTTTATTTTTGGCCAGGCAGTGTATTTTTTATACTCACTGAGTTTAGCTTATATGATCTTAAAAAGACAAACTTAGGCATACAGGGGTACTTATTGGAAACAGAGGAAACAACATATTTCTTCATCTCGCGCCAGTCCAAATCTAACCCTTTGCTGCATGTCAAACAAAAAGTACTTTCTGCTTCAGGCATTTCTGTGCAATCCTAAAAATGGATAAAACACACAAACCCAGAGCAGGAAAACAGTACAGTCTATACACTGAAATACTGAGTCTACAAAGTCACGAGCTTGCACTTTATATCAATTGTCAGATCATTTTGTCATAGTGCAAAATTGGAGCAATCTAAGCTGAAAGTCACACAAAAGAGGCCTATTTCCCAGTATTACTTTTAGACACGGTGTTCCAGGACTGACAATAGAGAAAATGTATGTGTTATTTTGAGAATGAGCAGACCAACGCGTTCTTATCAAGTACCTTACGCTGAATTGGACCATAATCACAGATGACTAAAGACTGAAAACTGTAACTTAACCTTTTTACATGAGATAAAAAGACGGCATCAACATAAAGGTGCAATTTGCCCACAAGCTTATCTCATCTCTCACAAAATCTTAAGACATTTGTGCTATCACCCCAAAACAGCTTTATCATTATTGGTTTGCATCTGAGTTGTCTTGTGTTAAAAATACAAATTGTCCCCATTGCTGCAGATTAAAATCAAACATGTGGACTTGTGAGTGGGTTAGATGCACAATGTATTCTGGCTAAGGGTGGATTTTGTGCAAAAAGCTCACTCATGATGCGCTGGTGTAAATGTTACGAACATCACTGCATTTTCATGTCTTGACAGAAAGATAAACTATATATACTTATGATATACTTTATGAATGAATACATATTGTGGTTTATGGTACAGGGAAAGTGGTCACAAACTCCCACATCATGCTTTGAGACTTTTGGAAAAGACAAAAGTGTCTTAGAGTTGAACAGACTGAAGAGGAGGTTCATTGCTATAACAGATGGTGTTGGCTGTGGGATATATAAACATATTTCAGATACCTAGAGTTGAAATGTATCCTGGGTAATGTTGCATGAGACGTTTATGTGTAATGAAATGTATTTAAATTTCAACAAGTGTTAAATAAATACATATTAATGTAATGATCGAATATTTTGAGTTTGAGTTGAGCCCTTTTGTTTTTCTTGTAACTGTTTGTGTTGTTGTTAATGTAACTGCTTTTTAATGTGACACTTGTATTTATTTCTCATTTTGTCATTTTTATATTTTACAATGCAAATCCTTCCTGATACTCTTTCTATTTCCGTTGCATGCAGGGAAGTTTGTATGTACTTTTATTTGTCTTGTAGCTTTCTAAAACTGTGATCTTGTTTGTGTATTTAGGTCCAGAATGTGGCAGGCCCGGTTTGCAGCAGGTTACCGTGTCCTTGGGTCTCTACTCCTGATCTGTTTCGACTCCGGTGAGTTTGAGAATGATGAGCTGCTATCTTTCTTGAATTCATTTTCCAAACACAGCAGAGACTGAATGAGTGTAAGTGTTATCAGTGAGAGGATGTTTGCTGACATGCTTATAGAGGCCAAGCTGGAACATTTCCAAACCCATTTAAGTTTGCTCAGCCATCTGTTCAATTATACGTTTTTGCATAAATTCCAACATTTCAAAAATACCAACATCATAAACTTGTATATTTTTATGTACAAGACCTACGGTTAAAGGTCCCATCTGCAGCTGCACAAAGCCTTTTATTTAATTACATTTTAGCATCACCATGGAGCACACTATCTGAACTTACCGCTGGCTTTCAGATAAAACAACATCATTTTGACCAATGATATTTAATCCAGATTTATTTTGTTTTAATATAGGAAGTTATGGAGTCTAATCACCAGTAGAAATGATCAGGTTCAACTTGTGAATTTTTTTTAGATATTTCAACAGGACAATATGTCTCTTGTCCCCATAGACTGTATATGTAAATAGTCATACAGTAGCTAACCTACTAGTCACCATGTTCCAAACAGGAAGTGAGCATAGACACGCTTCTGGCTCCATTGATTCTGGCTCCAATTTAAGATAAGATAAGATAAGCCTTTATTAGTCCCACAGTGGGGAAATTCCAGCATTTACTTTCTATTGAAAAACTGTTTCCCTCTCTCTCCCTAACCACTGCTGTCAAGCTCGTCATTTTGGGCTTAAAATTTTCGCATTAATCCACGCTGCATGATCCTGGCATTTGTTTTTTGGCAATTTTGTATGTAAATCAAGATATGAATATTGATAACAGACCAATGAAGTGCCTTCTTTCCCTGAGGTTGCTCGAGCTAGCCTTAGCAACAGGTTTTATCGACAGCATTGCTAAGTGCCCGCTCTCTGTTAAACCAGTAGTGCTGGCAGGGAGGGGCATTATCTTCAACGACCTCACTCATTATTGGCTCTTTGGTTGCTATGATATACGCAGCCGGAAATATGGAACTCAGCTCCTATAGGAGCAGTTATATATAACTGCTGGCCTCATCGAAGTTCATTTGGCTGGAGCTGACGCTATGGGTAACATCACACTTGCGCAGTTCACTTCTTTATGCAGTCTGCACCTGTCCCCAGTTTGGAAGCATGACATTCTCACTATCTGGAATCTAAAAATATATAGAATATACTGTTCACCAAATACTTGCAAGTAGCATTTTGAAATGTTCGTTATATAGTAAAGAGAAAAAAATCCCTTGACATCTAAACCTGTGTCAGCTCCGCACTGATACTGGCTGCTCAGGGGATGGTGGCGTGACAACAGGGTGAGATACAGAGTGTGAATGACAGCTAGTGTGCTTTCATGTCCCTTGCAGATTTCTGTTCCTCCTTTAGAGCCTTTTCTTCACTTCCATCTGTCAGCACCATGCTTTAGACCACACTTGTCATCCAAAAGTCCCCTAATATCCAGCTCCAAATCCCACAGCTTTGTTTGTTTGTGCCTCTGTAAACTGCCGCTAGTGCTTTAGAGCATTGTTTGGACTTCTTTTTACTGCAGAATAGTATTTGGGGTTTTGTGATTAGGTCTGATTTATGCTGAACTCACATGTGTTCTCAAGAGGACAGTGTTCAATCTAAATGCAGATGAAAGTTTCTATGGGGATTTTGCCTTACTTTTTGTATTAGAACAAAGTTGTTATATAACATTTTAGATACTATATATGGACTTACACATTTTCATTCAATCTGAGTGCGTCCCTGACAGTGGCAGTATATATGTGTGTGTATAATTACCCCCAAGACCCCTCATTTTCTTTCTCTTTACATGTGTCATTGTACAAAGCTGTTTTGTTAAGACATGTATTGTGAGTTTTATTACATTTCTCTGGATGATAGTTAAAATCTACAAAAGAACCACTTTTGGCTCATAAATCCCTGAGGTCTTGTTAGAGGAGTTGACTTCACTCCTGTGCAAAGTGTTACCAAGGTGGCAACAACTCCTTAATCACTACCACACTGAAACATGCTTCTTACATATGAAACATTATTAATATGTTTTATTACAAAGTCTTTTCATTTTCTCAGGTGCAATGTCCACAGTGGTAAACATGCGAAGGGTCACTCATCCCACAGTTACAGAGCTACTGGCAGGAAAAGCTCTGCTGCCCTGTGTGCTCACTCTCCAGCCCAGCTCCAGCAGCGATACTCCTCACATCATATGGACTCGAGTCAGGCTGCCAGCAGGTGGCCAAGGGCCCCCCTTGGAGCAGACTGTTCTCTCAGCTAAAGGTATACACTAACAGTGGAATGCAACTTAAGCCAGTCTTTCTCATGTTTTATTTAATTAAATGTAAACTTCTTTGGGCCCAAGGTGATGTCATAAAGGTGAACAAGGCTTTCAGTGGCCGTGTCAGACTGCCAGGGTACACTGCCAATCCTCTGAATGCTACCATGGAGATCTCAAGTCTCCGCAATAACGACTCAGCCACTTACCACTGTCAGGTTGTCAAGGGAGACGCCTATGAAAGAGACAACGTGCCTCTGGTTGTCTCCGGTACGTTCAGCTCATGCAAAAATTCATTGTGAAATCAGAGTTGTTTCAAGATGATTTTCTTCATTTGCGGTATCAGTCCTGCAGATCATTATGTGAGACTGTTCTTAGTTATCTATTTAAATGCATGTGTAATGCTTTTATTATTCCTCATCATAATCAATCACAAATATCAGATGTGTTCAGTTGTGAAACTCCATCAGACTGACTTAGGAATGGGATGGTCCATTTACAGAGGCACTGATTCATTAACATGGGAAATCTCACCAACCTCTGTGTGCCTGTGTAGGTGTGGTGTTCCACTACCAGACTCCTGGTACACGTTACGCCTTTTCATTTTCTGAGGCACAACAGGCCTGCCTGGAGAACTCGGCTCATATAGCTAGTGCAGCCCAGCTGTGGGCAGCATATTACGATGGCTTCTCCAGCTGTGCAGCCGGCTGGGTGGAGGATCAGACTGTCCGGTGAGAAGATTGTCCCTCTATGTGCTGTCTGTTATACCTCCGAGTGCTCAGCAAGAGAAACATTATTGTATTATTCTGTTTTGTTTGTCCCCGTCTGTTCTTTGGCCATGCTTTATTGGCCACAGTGTGTATAAGCCTGTTCAGTGATCTATGTGTTATGCTCCCTGTGGCATATTAAATCAGCTGGTTATTTGTGATGATGAGTAAATAGGGTTGATTTCTCTTGATGACTCCCTGATGTCTTCACAGTTACTCTGTCCAGTCGCCAGAGCTTGGTTGCTATGGACACGAGGAGTACTCGGCCGGAGTGAGGAACTATGGAAAGAGGGATCCAAAGGAGCTATTTGATGTTTACTGTTTTGCAGAGAAATTTGATGGTATGTACCACTTTAATTATATGATAAATCAATGCAAATGTTTGCAAATGTAAACTTAGTAATGAGTAAATATATCCTCCATAAATCTTCACCACAATTTTGCAGACAGACATAATTTTGTCCAGTTGACAGATTTTAATTTGTCTTTTACTTTGGATCATAACTGGACAACAGAGGGATTACACAGACATCTTTTACAGTTTAGTAATATTGAAACCACTGCAATAGCTTTTTAATTTTATACAGTTTTATACATATTTCAAGGGCCAACGGAATGCTGGTAAACTGAAAGATGTGCTGGAAAGACTGTTATATATACATAGCTCTTTGTATTCAGTTGTATTTATTTGACCTTTTTGTGGCAGGTGAGGTGTTCCACTCGTCTGTCCCAGGCCGCCTGTCACTGCCCTCTGCCTCGGATCGCTGCGTGTCACTGGGGGGGCAGTTGGCCACAGTGGGGCAGTTGTACCTGGCATGGAGAGCAGGCCTGGACAGCTGTGCTCCAGGTTGGCTGTCCGATGGCAGTGTGCGGTACCCAGTCAGCTGGCCTCGGCCCAACTGTGGAGGGAGCCAACCTGGAGTGCGCACTGTGGCTCCCAATAGCACTATGGACAACAGCACAGCACTGTATGACGCATACTGCTATAGAGGTAAAGCTGTAGTAAAACCACTTACTGGGTTTGACTCCATTTGGACACATAACTGAATGATTTAACACATCATGAGAAACAAGTATTGATTCTAATTACTTTGCAGAATTCTGCTGAATTATACTGTTCTGCAGAATACTGTTTGTTTCTGCAGAACAGCATTGTAAAGCTCTAATATGTTTTAGGTAAAGTGAAGGATTCGCGATCCATTTCCCAGATCTATTCATCTCTGTGGAAGCCCTGGAGTTACCTCACAGGAGCCACTGAGGCTGGGACTCCAAGCCCTGCTGTGACCAGGCAGAACTTTGGCACTAGTCCAGGTAAGAAAAGTCATCACAACTTTATCAGGGATGAAAAAGTATCAATAAACGCAAGCATTTTAAACTCTAATTTATAGGATCATTAGGCAGCAGTGACATTTCTGCATCATCTAACTGGACTGGATTGGTTGAAATTGAGGATGAGGCAGCACACAACGTTTCAGATGCATGTAAGACTAATAATTTTATATAATTATGTATTGAATGCTTCAGAGAAAAAATAATGTAATCCATTCTAATTATAGCTTCAGATCCCTGGTCAGAAGAATCGTCTGAGTCTTTTGTTACCCTGCGGATCGTTCCAGGACAGCCTTCATTAGACTGGGGGGAGCTGCTAGAGCCTGGGCCAGAGTCAGAGGAGTTCCTTAGACCTCCAGTGAAGCCCACTCCTGGAGAGAAAAAGGTTAGCATCAGTGGTGACCATCGGAGTATACTGTAACTTACAGTAACATTTCTTCTAATTTGTTAAGGTGATGTCAAAAATAGTGAACTCCATGTGGAAGCCGTGGAATTATTTGTTAGGAGGTGAAGAAGGGGTTGAAGCGACAAAAGAGCCAGCAGAGGAAAAGGAAACAAAAGAGATGGAGGATAAATCTAAAGAACCCACTGCATCAACAGGTGAGTTCATTATACTATGATAGCACTAATCAGGTGGTATTTCTTAGTAACTCCTTTATAACTTAAAAGCCAAAAATAAGTCAGTTCCACTAACCAAGTCACATAATCAAAGTCAAATCAAAGGGGCATTTTTTTTTTTTATCCATGAACTTATTTTATTTACCCAATTATTGCTATCAGTACTATCAGTATACATGTATACAAGAATGGTTGTGAACTGTTCCAATATCAGTGAATATAAACACCCTATTATAATGATCTGATATTTTGTGTTTAGTTCAGAGTTGACACCTTTTTGTTGTACTTGCAGCTGTTAATGCGTTATCGTTGTATGTGACGCTTGGTTGATGTGACGCTTGGTTGATGTGACACTTGGTTGATGTGAAGTTAATGTGAAGTTTCTATTGGTCAGTGACTGGTCTGTTTTGGAGACTTTTGGAGTTGAGACGGCTGTTGTTTTGCTCATGTTTTGACGTGGGTTACGGCCTAAAAAAACAACCAGAAGAAATTTACTGTGTTTCCATACACCGGAATGTTACAATATTTTACCCAATTAATGCTGAATACTATCAGTGCATATGTATTCAAGAATGGCTGTGAAATATTCCTAGTATTAGAAAATATAAACACCATATTTATTACTAACAAAGTGAATATGACCTTGCAAGAGCTCTACAGCTGTGACTGACAGCATGTGTGATGACTGATGAGATCTCCTTGGAGGCTCATACCCTAGACACCACCATGAGATGCAGTGTCTTGTTACCAGAGTGATAGAACAAATAGTAACCTTGTACAGTTAAAATCTGTGAGTTAATTTTGCTTATTTATTATTTGTCTGTTATTTAGTGTTACAGTTGAATAATATTAAAATAAAGTACTGTCTTTTGTCAGCTTGTTGCTTTTTTCATGATGGCCTGAATCCTTTCTTTATTCTTTTCTCCTCATATGTATTCTTGCAGGTCTTTTTTCTTGGGGAAGTTGGTTTGGTGGCCAGTCAAAGGAGGAGCCCACACCATCCAGCGAAGAAGCACCCACGCATCTGTCCACCTCCGCCGAACTCTCAACCCCAGGCAGCTCCAAACAGCATACAGACCCCCCCATGTCCACCACGCCAAGTCCTGACCCCCAGACCACTCCCACCAGTGTCTCCTGGACTCAACCGGACACCACCACACAAGCTAGCACCAAGAGAGATGAGACCACACGACACGGAAGAGGACGGGGCAGAGGCAAGAAGCACAGGGGGGAGGACAAGGTTAAAGTAGAGGAGGAGGGAAGCGGAGAAATCACGGGGTCGGAAGCAAAAGGCGAGATTCAAATGTCTCGACGACCAGCAGGAACCAGCAAACCCAGGGAGAGATCCAGAGAGAAGAACAGGGAGAGGGGGCACCGGAGAGGGCATTCCGCCAAAAACACAGCAACCACCACAGCTAGTCCATTAGAGCCCACTAACTGGTCTGAAAGCACACACTTGTCAACATTTGAAACCAGCAAACAAACAGAAATGATGTCCACTACCACAACAGAAGCTGGATCTCCAAACTTGTCCCGGACTGCAAATATTCACTCCCACTCAGAGTCAACATCTTTGTCTTCATCAACATCGCAAACCCAGATGTCCACATTTGAACTGGGACACCCCTCTTCCTCCTCTTCTTCTTCTTCTTCTTCTTCTTCTTCTTCTTCTTCCTCTTCTTCTTCATCTTCTGTCCTCTCCTCTCCCTCCTCTCCCCTCTTCCAGAGCACATCCACTGACCCATATAAGTCTCTTGAATGGGTCCCAGTCAATCCTATGGAGCTGAACAACTCTCAAAGGTATCCTCCGCAAATGCAGCCCATCCCGCTTCATGAGGAGGACCCCGTGTGGTCTCACACCGTTGGTTCGGGAGCCCTGTTACCTGGCAACATGGAGGAGGAGAGTCGTAGAGGAGCGGACAACATCAGTGCCATTACACTTAGTCCAACAACAGGTGAGGATTTAGCTTTTACGCTGTGGTAAATTGGATAGTAATAATAGGGCTCAAACTGCGTGGGTGTAACAGAATGCATTTTTGTGATTATATGCAAATTATAAATGCTATTTGCCCCACACAGTTAACTGATATATTCATTAATGCTTTTTTAAGTAGGCACTCTTGTTAAATATGTTACCTATTGGAGTCGAAGCAATAGAGGCGTTTGTGGCATATTTTAGTGTGTTTCTTTATTCTCACCGTGAGCGTGGGGGTGCACTTCACTGTCCCTGAACACAATCTGTTGATTAAGTCTGCAGTGTGAGCCACATAGGAATGAGCTCCGGGCTGGCCACCTGGTTTACTACTTATTTCTGCCCCGATAATGAGAACACACCCAGGAAGCATCCTATCTCTCTGCAGTAGACTGTGCCTAAGGGAGCCCACCATATTTCTATGCTGATTTATTTTTTGCAAAGCTTAGTGTCAGTGGCAGCCATCTTTGAGCTGTGATGATGGAAAACAGCTGTTAACTGTATCAGCAGGAAACCAAGGTTAATGGTATAGACCTGTGCTGCTCAATTTATAGACATATTCCTATTGGCTGATGTATTGATTGTCACCCTCTGAGTTACAGGCAGATAACATTGCAAGGTACTAGTGCACGACATTGGTATACAAGGATCTGACATAAGATGAGGCCAGTGATGCGTGAGTTTTAAAGGTCCTATATTACGCAAAATCATTTCTTGTGAGCTTTAATCCTTGTTATAATATTACTTCATCAAAAGCATACCTAGTGTTGTGTTTTGTTTCATTCACACATGAGTAATCCTGATTTATTAGTTTGTCTACATCTCCAAAGCTCAAAATAATCTGTTTCACCTTGTGATGTTAACAGTTACTTTTAGTGCAATAGAGACAGGCAATTCCAGGACTGAACTGATGCAAATGATTCTAGTGAAGTTGCATGGAGCTTAAAAACAGAGTAGAGCATTTTCTGTATTACCACATAACATCACAAGATGGAACAGAGTGGTTTCAGTTTGAGAGAACAACTCAGCCTAAATATGAAGGGTTTGCGTGTTAAACATGTGTGAATGAAACAAAACACAACCCCAGGTATGTTTTTTGATGAGGAAACAACATTGTAAAATAGATCTGGCAATAGCTCAGTCTAGGCCCTTTAAGTACTTTTTCAATATAAATATGTAGATTTTGTCCCAGGTAAATCCTAATGTTGATGACTTGTGTGTGCAAGTGTGAATATACCCTGAACTTGCAACTAGACCAGGACTAAACCCGGTCCAAATGAGGTCTAGACCAGGTCTGAATTGAGACCAAAGCAGGTCTGAAGCTCGCAAAAGACCCCACTGTTTGACTCCACAGAATTAGACAGGAAACGTTGAATTTAATTGTACATGTAACTTCCTATAACTTCCTTTACTTCATTATCTGTGCCATACCCTATATACACACCTGTAATATGTAGATTAGCATTTGCTGGATCTGGCTGCCCTTGCCTTATTGTGGCTGTTAGCGCCACTTGTCTCAAGCCGAGCAGGGGACAGTGGTGCCTGTCTGCTCCTTCTACACTCTATTGATTTTTCCGCACCACTTGCTTTAATGAACGACCAATCGCACTCGGTTTATCTTTCACGTACACACACTTCCAGCCACTGTACTCAATCTGGCACATCGTAATACTTCATATCATCTGGTACGGAGTGTGACCTTGACTGACGCAGAAGGCACTGGAGCACGTTCCCCTGGACTGATGCACATCCAATGAAATGCATGGCTGATTTTGGCATATGACTTCAGCACAATTCAAAACAGGAGGCAAGGATTAGCTGCGGAAATGTATTATAAAACTTCAACCTCATGTGCCCCTTAAAGCCTTACAATCAAAATCTCTACCTCTTTTATTTTCCTTTTGGTGCTTATGTATTTTTTTTATTGTTTTTATGGTGATAATTCAGATGTGTTCTCAGGGTAGGGTATTGGACAGGTTTTGCCTTGGGGCTAATCATAGCACTGTATTGATTTTTGCTCATTGTACCATGTAAACAAAACACACCAACCTGCTGTGGCCCTCTCCAGCCGCCTCCTCTTTCTAAAGGCTGCCTTGGTGTCAAAGGACAAAGACGCCCACAGCTGAGCACCGCGGTCCAAACCAACCAGTGCTACTTTTCAGAACAACCTTAACTCACCATAATGAGCGGCGGAGGGGAGAAACACATGGTGATGTTTCAATTGATATGGAAATGCCTATTGGAGGAGCGGGGACCACACACGCACCCATTTACAGACTGAATAGTTAATTTCTATCAAGGGCGCCTAATGTCTGAAGTTCTCACACTGCCCACTACGCTCAGCCTAATCAGCCAAGGCCCACTTTTCCATATGGTAGCCATGACAACGGAGGCAATGAGTGGATGCAAGGTTGGGTTTGTGTGGCTTCTGATCTGTCCAAATGAAAAAGAGAGAGAAAAAGAAATGGATACGTACGTGTGCTGTAAATGCACCTAAGGGTTAAGCAGCTGAGGTGGAAAATAAAGGTGACATTTGGCTTTAATCGCATGGAAACATCTTTCTATTCTCCTGAAGAGTGTTGTAATTCTGATCTGGCAACAAAAAGGATTTTCTCATGTTGTGTATAAGTTGAAATTCAATGGGGAAAAAAATGCCTGCAGTTAAATTCATGCATAACTTATAAACAGTTATTAACCTAAACTGGAACCTACATGCAAGTTATTAAGACCAAATGCATAGCTCATTTAAATATTGAATTATTTCAATCTTGCCTCAAAGAGTCACAAACCAGTTTCATTAGTTACACATTTAATATTAGACATTTTGAAATACTTTACTTTGTTTGTGTGTAATTATTATGTCATTAGTGAACTATGGAAATGATTTAACTGTTCCATCATGTGACCTGCATCACGTTTGCTTAAAACCTTTTCAGTAGTCCAGCTGAGCACATTTATAACTATTCTGTGTCCTATTTTGCCTCCCCAAATTCCCCTGCCTTGTTCAATCTGTGTCAGTGGGTGCTGAGGTAGAGCCCTGCGTGACAAACCCATGTCTGCATGGAGGAAAGTGCCTTCCTCAGGGGACCGGCTACAGCTGCTACTGCCCACAAGGGTTCACCGGAGAAAACTGTGAGATCGGTGAGTGATGCCATCCACACTTCCCACACCATACAATCAGCTCTTTGCTTTTGCCTGTCCATATGGGCTGATTCAGACACTATGCTGAAAGGCCATAGGTCAAGTTCCCCACAGTGAAATGTTGATTGATTATCGATGTGTGTTTAGACTGGCAGACAACAGTCCAAAAGTCGATCAGCTTTAACCCATTCATTTACATCGGCTCAAGTTTTAATTTTGTTAATGCACTTTTTGTCTGAGGGAGCTCTACTTTTTATAGCAGTTGAAATATTCATGATTGTCTCATTTTGAATTGAGCCCAAAAGTGTTATTGCTGACAAACAAAACTAACCTAATTTGTATTTTCATTCCTTCTCACTTCCCAGCAGTCACCTGTACAACACCCCGAACCTCATGATCTCTCACCTTTATGAATACACTTAGTATGGACAGGATGTATTTGAAGGGTAACATTCATACGTGCTTAAGTGGTGTGATATGGATGGAGAGTTAGAGTGTATGACTGACAGCTAGCAGCTTCATGTGGGTCACTTTGCTTGAAGGCTGTTTATGGATTTGCAGAATTTGCAGCATTATCTCTCAAAGGGGCTGCTTACGCTCTGCATAATGCATGAAACACACAAGATCAGACTGTTTTTAATCAAGCAACAAAGACTGGCTTTGTTTTAAGACGAACTTTGTGGTGTGGGTTATTTACTATAGATTAGAACGAAATAGGAGAGCTGCAAGGTCATTCAAGAATTTGCAATATTTTGTATGTAAATCTTAGCAAATGCATGTGTTGCCATACTTGGTTTGTTGGTTAATGGCATGTATCCATGGTAACAAAAATTTGCACTAACAATTCAAAACTAAATATAGGTAATTAATAAGTGAGAGGAAAATGTTTGGATCCTTTATAATAACTTTTACCTGAGGATTCATTATGGGTTAAAGGAAAACAGTTACTTGTGCAATTGTATTTCCAACCAAATGCATTCTTTTATTATTATTTTTGAATTTGAAAAAAATATTTCTGAGTCATTTTATTGTATATTAGCACAACAACAGAGTGTGAAAGAACCACACACATTTTTAGGCTTCTATTTTAATCTTCCCAGCCTCTGTGTCACATTAAAAGGATATTTTGATCAAAACGTTGTGTTTTTGTGGATAGAATAATGGCTATATTTAGTTCCTCATCTGAGCTGCTAATTTGTGATTCTGGAACAAACTGGTATTTAGAATGGAACAGAAGACCGGATGTGACAGTATGGGCTCTGAACATGTCTTTGTAACACTAAAAGGTTATGTCTGTTTGAATGGTCTGTCACTTTTAAGACATCGATGCTAGTGACCTTTTCACTCCTCTTTTTGCTTAGAAACTGCCCGATCTGAAGAGACTCTGAGGCAAAGTTGAAACTTTTAAGTGACTTTCTTGGAGCACTCCGGCTGAGAGCACTAATAGATTTCTGCTGACCTGGGGTAAAACCCTTAGTCTAGGGCTGAAAAAGCCTCACAGCAAAGAAGAGAAGATTGCATGTCATCCACTCATGTCAATACAGTTATACTTTATTGATTTTGAAGAAAAATGTTTCTTTCATCTGATTTTCCCTGACAGGTTGGAGAGTGTGTGGTGGAGCTGCAGGAGTTTTGTTGTCATGCCGCACTTGAGGAGATATATGAGTTTTCATGTTCTATAAAGTGTATATTGATATAGACTGGAGAAAAGTAGTCATATAAATTTGAGTTAAATAGTCGTACCTTCAGCAGTTGGGCTCATCTATGAAATAGATGGCAGTTCTGCAATTTGAAGTTGTACTTACATTAGGTAAAAATGTTTGTACAACTTATTTTCTTACCGCAGTATTTATTTATTTATTTATTTATGTTTTTACTTATTCAGTCTAACTAATTTTGTAAAAGAATAATGGACACACAGATATGATGATTAGTAATGCAATTATGTTTCCCCCCCATTACTTTCACAACAAGCAAATTACTGTTACTGTATTATGGCAAAATGGTAAAAGGTCATAATGTTACATAATGCTTTTCCACCCTTACACACACACATTCATACACCAGTGCACGCAGACACTGGGGGCCAGGTGGGTTAAGTGTCTTGCCCAGGACACAACAACAGTATTCATCTGTGGGGGCTGGAATTACACCACCAACCTGTGTGTCAGTGGGTCTGACTGCTCAACCAATTATGTTTTTTTTTTGTTTAATGTCAAGAGTGGGATTCGAACTACCAACCTTCAGATCAGAGGACTAACACCAATTGATCTACTGTCATTTTTATTTATTCATTCATTTATTACTGCTTTATCACCACTATTGCTAAAATAGAAGAGAGAGATTTTATACAATGCACAAATAGTGTGTATTAGATAATAAACAAAAGTACACTGTAACCCACATTCAACATGGCCAAGGTTTACGTGCTCCAGTTTGAATGGCAGCAAACACCCACATCTCCTGGTTTCTCATTTTGCCCTGATAAGATTGACAGCCGCACTGTCCTTACTGCTCCTCTCCTCTCGCACACAGATGTTGATGACTGCCAATCCGAGCCTTGTGAAAACGGAGGCACTTGTGTCGACAAGATTGATTCTTTCCTCTGCCTCTGTCTGCCCAGCTACGGAGGGGATACTTGTGAAAAAGGTCAAATACAATACTTAATATAAGACTACTACTTTGCAGCAAAAGTAACTGTGTAAGCCGTTATGGTGTGTCAGACAGAAGTGCACTATTTTATCCTGTTTTTCATGTAGTTCAGTTGAATAGACTGTGATCCCCTCCCTTCAACAGGAGTTACAGGAGTGCCATCTAGTGGTAACGAGTGACTGCTAGGATGACAGTTACTGCTCATCTTTTGCTCTTCAACCCTCAAGATAATAATAAAGTAGAAAATTACCTGTAAATGTTATTGAAATCCAGGTATAATTCAGATACCAAATGCTGAGTTTACCAACGTCAAGCCAATCCCTTGTTGAATTTTCTCGTATCGCTTGACAAGCAAATCTGTGTAATGCATAAATAATAACCTGTAAATATAGCAGCACCTCAGGATACTTGAGTTGAAAAGATATTACTTTTCTTCTGTCAGTGTAAGAGCAGCTTGCCTGTGTGTGTATGTGTGTGTGGTGCACTGTACTAGGAGCAATGAGGATTGATGCAGATCTAACCTTTATGGTTATAAATGAATCCAATGACCATTCTGCCATCACAGAATAGTAACAAAGCAGAGCGAAGTCTACATCTGCTTTGACAATAATGTTACCTATATCTGTTAGGATGCCAAAACCTAATATTTAAATGTTTTGCCCAAAAGACAGGGCGGGGCATACTTTTTAAAATTTTATCTCAAATCTTATCTTGCAACATTTATGCACTTCATATTCTGCCTAACTCTTGACTCTATCCATCCTACAGACATTGAAGGTTGCGAGCATGGTTGGAGGAAGTTCCATGGCCACTGCTACAGGTAGAAAACATTAAATAAAAAACTGTCTAAAAATAAGTGAATGCACAATACACATATATAACCTTAGGTGGCCCATACATTTGTATTATGCTAACTCTGTCTGTTTTAAATCAGCCAAGCTATCCAGTACTTGAGTTTTCATCTCTCTTTGCAGGTACTTCACTCACAGGCACACATGGGAGGATGCAGAAAAAGACTGCAGAGAGCACAGTGCCCACCTCACCAGCATCATATCTGCCACCGAGCAAGAGTTCATCAATGGTATGTTTCAGGACATGTTCAGGAAAAATGGCAATAGAAAGAACTGTGCGGAGAAACACGCAGATGAAACAGTGGTTCCCGTGGCAACTACTGATTGATGGTCTATAATATATATATATCAACTTTATATTTATTTATTTTACATTTTGTCAGGTCTGGGTCATGACAACGCCTGGATCGGTTTAAATGATCGCACTGTTGAAGAAGATTTCCAGTGGACTGATACTAATGATTTGGTGAATATTTGCTTGATTCTTACACAATTACACCTTTCATTATTATTATGCTTTTTTTATTTTTAACAAGGCTCTACATACGTTTTTATTTCCCACGCAGGTGTATGAGAATTGGAGGGAGAGCCAGCCAGACAATTTCTTTGCGGGAGGGGAGGACTGTGTGGTGACTATTGCCCATGAGGATGGCAAGTGGAACGACGTGCCCTGCAACTATAACCTGCCCTACATCTGCAAAAAAGGCACAGGTATACATACTAGAGGTTAGAGCTTAACTTAGAGCTTAAAACAGCCCTATTGTACAAAATCGACTTTTCAGAGTTTTTGACCATGTCACAGTTGTTTCCCCTTCTCATTTACCCTTTCAAAGTTGTATTTGGAGTGATTTGTGGGTGTTTGAGAACTCTTTAATCACTTATTTTGAAGACGCCATATTCCCGATCAACCCTTTTCACTGCCACCGTGATACGCCTACTGCCCTCTATTACTTTGCTCTCCAATTTTATTTTCTTAATCAGAGATACATGTCACAGAGTCATTTTAGCACAAATGAAAAAAAAAAAATCTGCTGATCGCTCACATGATGAGCAGCTTCACATCTTTTTGTCCATCCATCCATTTTCTTCCGCTTATCCGGGGCCGGGTCGGGGGGGCAGTAGTCTAAGCAGGGACTCCCAGACTTCCCTCACCCCAGACACGTCCTCCAGCTCCTCCAGTGGGACCCCAAGGCGTTCCCAGGCCAGCCGAGAGACATAGCCCCTCCAGCGGGCCTCTTCCCGGTGGGACATGCCCAGAACACCTCCCTAGGGAGGCGTCCAGGAGGCATCCTAAGCAGATGCCCGAGCCACCTCAGCTGGTTCCTCTCGACGTGAAGGAGCAGCGGCTCTACTCCGAGCTCCTCCCGTGTGACTGAGCTCCTCACCCTGTCTCTAAGGGTGCGCCCAGCCACTCTGCGAAGGAAACTCATTTCAGCCACTTGTATCCGCCATCTTGTCCTTTCGGTCATGACCCAGAGCTCATGACCATAGGTGAGGGTAGGAACGTAGATTGACCAAGATTGACATCTTTTTGTTGTGATGACATTCACGGTAACCTCAGCTCCCATTGGGCACTGCAGCTTTCTAACACAGTCAGCTGACTTGTTTATTTTATTAAGTAATTTTAAATGAATATTGCGATTTAAAATGTGGAAATTATAACATAATGATCTGCCACTGTCATATTTCTAACTATATAGAAGGCATAAGCACAATGGGTCTGCTTTAAAGGGCATGGATAATTGTGTCCAGGATATGCACAAAAAATAGGCAATAGGTTATTAGCTCATTGGATCTCTCTAAAGATTAAAACATGCTCACAGGTTCTTGTTATTTCTGCAGTGTCTTCCCTTCAGGGCTCATTGCTGTTTCATAACACCAATACCACCACAAACTGAATCCACCATAGTATGTTTTGGCTAGTCTTAATTTGAGTCAATACTGGTAGGCAGAGACATGTACATCTGATAAAAAAGTTCAGACTTTGTGCTGGATTCAAAAACAAAACCAGCTGAAAAAAAAGCAGATCCACACTGAAGTTTTTTGGAGCTCCCGGTGTTTTATTATTTTAATAGCACCACAATGTGACGTTATGGGGTCAAGTGGTTCCTTAATTTAAGTAAAACCCTAAGAGAAAAATCTGACAACTCTCTTAACCCAGTTTTACAATATATTTTTACTTTGTATATCCTGATGGATGCAACAGTTTGTTCACATTTTGTACAATGCTGCCATCTACAGGCATGTTCTCCATTATGGCATCTCCAAACTACACCTCATCATTTGAACTGTGCTTTCAATTGTGTTTTAGTTTTGTGTGGGACCCCGCCTGCAGTGGAGCATGCACACTTAGTTGGCCGGAGGAAATCTCATTATGACATCCATGCAGTGGTACGCTACCAGTGTGCCGAAGGCTTCTACCAGCGCCACATCCCCACTGCCCGCTGTAGGGCAGATGGCACCTGGGAAAGGCCCCGAATCATATGCGCAAAATGTGAGCCATTTTTTAAGGGTGTACAGGTGTATGTATACCTTACATTGTTCATTTTAGTACATTGTCAGTTTTATTATCTAAATACATTTCCTAAACTATATCAATATCTATATATATCTATATCTATCTATATATATATATCTATATCTATATCTATATCTATCTATCTCCTCAGCTCGACGATCACACCGATACCGACGTCACCATCACAACCAGCGCCATGATCACCACGGCCACAGGAGACACGGAGAAGGCCACCACGCTCGGGACGACGAACGCAGCTACTACTGAACCAAATAATACTGTGCTTGGTGCTATCAACAGCCCATACTCAACAACCATCCACTAAACAGTCATTAAAATCTACATTTAACAGCTTCATCCTCTCATCACAAACTCCTAGAAGTCACTGATTTAAAATTTCTTTCAAGCCGTTATAACAAAGGTCCACATGAACACTAACTATCACGTACTTTAATTAAGCTCCTAACATTTGAGTGCTACTCCCCTCAGACTGACAGACTGACAGAGAGTGTATGTGTGCAGATGAGCAAACTGCTGAGTCACTTTTTAGAAAAAAGTTTTGCTTGTATTTCATTCTAGTTTACAAAGCACAGATGTAATTGATGCAAATCTTCAAATCTTGTCAGACAGATCTTGCTAGCTCTTGAGTTTTCATGTGTCCTCTATATTTTGCTTTTCAGCAGAAAAACATTTCTATTACTGACATGCTTTTTCTAATACTGCTATGTTTTGTGTACTATTTATTACAAATCATTTGCTAGTACACTCTTTTTTACAAGATGTAACGTCATTTTTCTATGAACAGTCCAATATACAGTTATAAATACATCATGATTCCCTTTCATTGCTTCTCATTCTTATCTTGTAAATACTATTGTGTTGATTGTTATTGGCTGCTCTCTTGCCCATAGTTGGACCTTGTCCACCCTGATAGATCCCTATACTTGAGGATATCTCAAAATAATAGTCTGGATCAGATTATGCGATACTGTGCTGAGATAACCACTGGTTTGTAACTGAATGGCAGAAACCCCTTGATCTTTGCACGGCTTTTACACAATGGGTAGAATGTTACTCTTTTGTCTATGTCCCTTTGATATTTGATCCATTATCCACTCTTTTGGTGTTCTTAAGACTTTTTGTCCTGCTGTTGTACTTCATTCTTAATAAAGTGTAAAAAAATAAACACCCCTTGACTCACTGGTTTGTCTACAATAATAATATTACCTATTACCTTCTTTTCACTCAGTGGGCTATGCACTACAATGTACTGTGTGCTACACCATACACTATGACAACATCAAGCCCATCTGAAAGCCTGATGTGTCATTTGTGTGATGGCTCACACAGATCCAGGGTTCAGTTCTTATCTCTCTGAGCTGAAGTTAACTGGGCCATTGACTGCCATGATGACTTCACCTACAGACAACTGATAAAACATGAACACTCCTCCACGTATACTTCGATGTGAAATAATCAAAATCACTCTGTTTTAATGCTTTAAATGTCTTTCAAATCCACTATAGCAATATAGTGTAATCAGACAAAAATTTGAACAAAAAGAGTCTGTGCAGAAGAGAGTCTGTCCTGAGCAGTTATTTGCAGTAGTCGTATTTTGAGAGAATGGGACAAGATCAACAGCATGTTTCACCTGAAAACAGAGCTCGCTGATCACACGTCTTCATCAACAGCCTCCTATCAGGGTCCAATAGTCCAACAGTTTATACAGGGAGTGCATTGACTGTGCACACAACAATGCCACAGTATTCCAAAGTTCTGTGCTTGCTGTGTGGTCTACTACTTCTTCTTCTTGTCATTGCTGGTTTGTCCTTTGGGAACAGGTTTCATAAAATAAGCAGGGCTGGTGAGGCAGCGCAGGGCCAGGACAGCAGGCACAGCAGCGAGCAGCACATTCAGGGAGATAACAGGCCACCATTTGTCTGTTGGGACGCGGTACGTGAAGGGAGTGCGGGAGTGCAGAGATGCTCCGATATGGCACCACTGAGCCTGGGAGATGGAAATAGGAGTGAAGTTTTACTTTTTATACAGCAGAAGCACGAGTTACAAAGTGCCATTTAATACCTGGGCCATGGCTCCAGCAAAGAAGATAGTCAAGTCTAACATCCAGCCACAGCCAGGTGTGGTCAGTCCATAAATAAGCGTGACCATCAATGGTACAGAGTAGAACAGGTACATCAGCATCTATAGGAGAACAATATTATTGCCAATAGGAATAACATTTTTTCATTGTTCATAGCAAGCCTCCTTAAACTGCATAGAGTGACAATGAAATTTCACATTCAAAGATGAATACTGTTTTAATAATAACAAAACACAGTTAAACTGTAAATATGCTTGGCTACATTTACCAAGCTCACAGTAAAGAACTTATGAACAACACCCACCATTACTCTGGGGAAACCCACTGGGTCTTTGAGATAAGGCTCAAACTGGTAAATGTAGTTGAAACAGGCATCTAAAGGACACTCCAAGACCACCTACAGTGTACAAGGAAAAATTAGTTACAGGTGTTGTGTGTCTAGTGAAGTATCAAGTTTTGTTTTTTTTACATACCAAACCCCTAAAAACAGTGAAGGCCATAGCTCCCAGCAACAGAACAGACAGGATTAGATCAACAGGCCGGAAGAGCAGACCTTTTCTCTGTTCTGCTGCAATCTGGAAACAAAATGAGGTTTAATAGAGCGTTGCCTTTCAAATACAGCTAGGTATACAAATATACGGTTTATGTTAATATATTAACACAATTGTACCTTATCTGCAGTTACAACAGGCATCTCTCTAGGTCTGCTTAAGAGCACAGAGACAGCCCAAAATGGCACCAAGAATAAGGGAGTATTCCTCCAAAATGCAGGTCTGATGTTAGATCCATACTTACCTGGAAAGAGACAGTTATACAAATATTCACTAAGATAATTTTGAAAAACAATAATTTTACATATTGAAAGAAAGAGCTCACCAACAACCACTCCTAATATATGGACAACTTGATGGGCGATGGACGACCCTGCCCACAGCAGAGCCAGGCTACGATAAGATTTTCTGTTTGGGAGTTACAATTGCTGTGTGAATTTCTGAATATGACAACAGCAGTAAGTTTAAATATGAATGTCTGCATACCCTTTAAACATGCGGTGAATAATAGTGATGAAGAGAATGAAGTGAACAATGCCTTCCCAATAGGACATCATAACAGCATAAGCAGCACTCAGGTGAGGTTCACCCTATGGATCATGTGCAAAGCAATATATAATGGAAAGGACAAGAGTTAAATATATTATAATAAAAAGAAATAAGAAGATAATGACTCTACCATTTTTAAGTAAAAAGCCATGAAGCCTGAGATGTATCCATCCTGCTCTAAAGCATTAGTGAGGCCCACCATGCAGATAAAAGTGAACTCCGCAAAAACTGTTGAAAGACACAAATATTTAGGCAAAAATAATTCCACAGTTTGACATATTGTGTTGCCTTGTATGATCTACCATAGAACAAAGGGTCCACTTTGGTCTTATGCTGCACAACAAGGAGGATAAGCAGAAGTGATCCCAGCACAACCATACCCATTCCCAGAATTGCCAAGGGTCTGAGGAACAAAATCTTGGTTAGTAAAATGTTTTTGTCTAACTTGCATAGACACATGTTTTTAGGCTCCCAATAATCCATCTGTTTAAGTGAGGTTATCTGGGGCAGAGCTTCTCAATCAGATTTCTTTTCTTTTTCTAAGCCTTGGATTTTGTAAAGCTGTGCCAGTGTAGGTAAGCAAATGAATGAATTGCAGACTTACTCTTGTAGCAGTGTGACATTGTTCATTATGTACAAAACCCCGGGTGCCAGCAGAGACAGTAGAAAAACGCATAACTCAGCAGGCAGCCTCATCCTTCAGTCTTGTTCGGCCGAGATGTTGATTTAAAACAAATGTCCTGAGCTGTTTATTCTCAATTAAACAGCAGACTCATACTGAAGACTATTCCAACTGAAAAATCTCTAAGGTGTGCTTTGATATGTGACGAAACAGGCCACTATCTGCTCCGTCTCAAAGTTCAAATCAGTGACAGGATTTTAAAGACAGAGGTCCACACATGGCACATCTACTATGAGTATATTATGAATACAACTAAGCTTGAAAGAGGGTTTAATAATGATGAGAAATTGAAATTATCATGAATACTGAGTATAATCTGAATAATGAGTATAATCTATACTGACAACTAATGGTTTGCAACTGACTTATATCTAAAAAGAAGTAACTATACAAAACTATACGATTTTGTTTTTTAATTAAACATTCAGAATATTTTTAGAGATGATGACTTGCCACGCTGCTGTAGTTTGGAGGTTTTCTTGCAAAGCCATCTGTGTGGTTTCATTGTAAGATTAATTCTTTCTTTCATTTGCCAATCTTGATTAAATTCAGGATTATATTTGAGACAGAGTAGAGAGTAAGAATCCACCTAAAGATTATATTTCTTCACCTTTTTACCTGTTTTTTTTTTTTTTTTTTTTCATACATCCTCAGTTTATATTTAACTAATCTACTATGCTGTCATGTTTTGCACATACATGCTTGGTATGTATGGGCATTATGCAACACAACATCTAATGCAACTTTATCCCACCTTTATCTTCTGTAATAAAGAGGATTATGTCTCTGCTGCCACTGAAACTTAGTGACCAGTGGGAAGCCAAGCGCAGTGAGGGGTGGGGAGAGGAGCACTAGAAGAAGCCCCGTGAGCTCCAGTCGCTCACACAGAGACAGACGCACAGCTTTTTGAGGTGACATACTTTTCTACCTCTTTTTTGTGCCCTCAGTCTGTCGCCATGCTGCACCCTTTAGTAATTGGGATTATGACTGTGAATACCTCTCTGACTTTCCTCTACTGGACCTTCCTCCTGGGTGATGCCTACTTCAAATGGGTGCTAGAGCCTGAGGACAAACCTAAGAAAGTGGTGACACCGGCAGCCTAGCGAAGACACTATGGACTTGCCTGTCTTAATGTATCAATGCTTTTAGATTTTCATTTTGCATAGGGCTAGACTGTATCTGATGTTTTGTGTCGCACAGGAAGACTGCTACCAAAGAGCAATTGTCTTTTTTTACGGAAGTGAGCTAACCCAGAATAAGGTAATCCCAGTTTACTACTATCAAAGTAGTAAAGATAATTAGTTGATTTTGTTATAATGTCCTTATTGATAAAATGTAAACCTTACAAATTTTACACCTTGAATTAAAGGCCTACTGTGTGCTGACTCAGTGAGGTGTCACTCTGGTCCCAAATCCTGTCAGGGATTACACAGAACACCTTGATACAGGCGCAGATAAACAAGCCTCACACACTCACCTCCTCTCAATCTCTTTACATCTATCCTCATAACATGTCACCTGACACCTTATACTTTGGGATGCATCCTGTCTCCTGGTTTATTCTCATTGCAAATATCTGCTTCACTCTCATCGAATGGCAGTTTCTCGTTGCAGAGTTTAAAAAGCTCTCTACGAAAAAGACAGAACCCAAAAGTGAGAACAAACAAGAAGCCTCTGGAGGAAACTGATTCCTACGTGTAGACCAGCCCATCGAGATGGTATGTATTCTGTTTATCTTTATTCAAAAGTGCCTATTCTGATCATATCTGTCATGTGTGTTTTTTATTTTGCAGCATAATTAACTGGTAAGCCATCTGAAGCCTTCAATGGAAGACAAATAAATAGTTTAATATTCTCACCTATATATGATTGCGTTTAGTTATCGAGATGTACATAAGCTCTGAAAATTGTCAGTGATAAAGCTAATAGGGGCTTCATATGATTTGATAGCACTTTGTAACCATGACAAGTTGTAGGAGATGTATTTGATACAGTAAAGCAAAGCAACAGAGGTCCTAAGCCTCTTTAGAGCATGACTGCCCCCCTCACCTCAGTCATATCTCTAATCCCTACAGATGGAAAGCTGATATTGCTTTGTGACAGACTCAATCTTATTAACTTTGTCTGTCCTATATTCTACTACTGTTTCTCACTCTGAGCTACTTGAGCAACTCGTATAGGAAACAAAAAGAACAAAAGATTAACATGGACAATCTTGCGGTCATGGAAGTTTTTTTTCAAAATTATTTCAAATTATCTTCTGATAATGAGATCTTAAATGTGGTAAATCAATCAGAAAAAAACATAAAATCAAATAATAAATCTTCTCCTACCCTTCCTCTTTATGATTCCACCCTATGATTAGTAATCACAGTGCCATAAAGGACTGTATCATCTAAACCACACAACTACAATATGGATCCAAGGGATGTGTCCCTGAATACCCTGTTCGACCACCGGCAGCTCCTGCAATTGCCAAAACAACACCAGGAAGATGCCTATTTTGTGGATTACATCCCCCCAGCAAGAGATAGTATTTCTCTGCCCCCCAACGTAGTTTATATTGTAGTCGGAGTGGTCTTGGTCATAGTGGTCACATACGCCATAGTGGGGCATCTCATAAAAGATTTGATGCATGACCTGGCAGGTAACAGTGGTGGTCTCTGTCTTTTGTAATTTTTTCCCAACAAAGCAGGACTTGATCATTTCCCTTGTTTTTCCATTTGTGTGGCTGTTATAGACCGTGAACAATTCCCTGTATCTGCTTTTCCTACAATGTTTTTTTCCTACAAGTGAAGTGAGGTGAATATTAAGTTGAACCATGAAAATGCATTCTTATTTTACGGTATCTATTTCCCAGACTGGCTCTTTGGTCCCAAACCGATAGAGGATGAGTTAGAGATGGGACACATAGAAGAGGAACGTCACATGAGCGTCTCCAGTAAGGCGACCAACAACAGCTTAGTGTGGATGGGGAATGAAATGTCTGGAGCCCTGCCAGGCTTTTGCTATGAAGATGGTGGTCTGCAGCATCCAGCCACTCCTGGTCTGCCCCTGAAAAGCGCCATGGCTTCATACCCTCCATCCAAACGCGCCTCCGCTCACAGTGTGTCATTTGCCGTCCCATCGAGTCCCTTTGTGACCTCTCTCTGAATCCACCAGTGTATTACCTTATAACAATGCAGTAATGGTGCAAATGACATGCATTGTACATGTGCAGTTTGATAACCCCCTAACTTAGCAGCAATGTCTTCCAAAAGAAAACAATTGTAAATTGTAATTTGCCTGTTTTGATGTTGGATTAATTTCCTCTCACAGTAAACAACTGAATAACACCAGTGAGGCTTGTCTGCTGTCTTTAATCCATCTTACCTTTCTCTAATACCTGCTCATATCATCCTCACTGACCTTGTTAGTAGTCCTGGATTATTACATATCTCAGCCAATGGAAAATAAGATCATTAATATTGGTAATAATAAAAGCTAGAAAGTTGTTTTATGTTTTTTGACAGACTCAAAGTTAGAGTTGGACGATATGACAAAGAATGAGTCACATCTTTTTTCTTGTTGATCAAACATGATTTGTATTCAATTTGGTTTTGTTTCATTAAAAACAAATAAAAAATGGCTTTCAATATTAATTTCTTTGACAAAAACAATGCTAACTTTTACTCATTGCCATTCTACAAAATCAGTCGGAGCTCTGTTCCTAACGACGTGATTTTACTGATCAAAATTTGATGAACTGCACAGCCAAGCTCCAAACAAGACAAAACAGTTTTTACTTTATAATATTTATGGAAATTATGTGTTGTCAGCGAGACCTGTGTCAACTTGGGGACCAAAATATTTAGGGTATATTTTTATGGTTGACAATAAATATGAATGATTTTGTGACTTGAAAAGTGTGTGTGCCTTTGTCATCAAAGGATGTTGCTCACAGGCTTTGAATGACCCTGAATGCACCCAGCAGCAGCTTATCTGGTGTCCATCTGCGTAGACTGCATGAGCACACAGGTAGAGCATTAGGGGAGAGCTAAAGGAAAATAAAATGTCAACAGCGGTGAATATTGTACTTTATACTTTATAAGAAGGCTCATTTCAGGCTGCTATACTTGTAAGTATGTTTCTTCTTAAACAATATGGCAAAATGTGATACATGGTAATTATGGTGATTTTTTTCAAGACTTCAAAATACAGATCTGCTTATAGAGGAGTTTTAAAAATGTCGGAAACACTTGGTGTACCAGTGAATAATCTGAAGGTTCATTTCAAAGAAGAAGATGGAACAGTGTTTTTTGAGAGCTACGTTCCCCCATCTCGAGATGCCATTCACATGCCCACATATGTCCTTTACCTGCTCATCGCTGTGTTTATTGTGCTGTCTGTCCTTTATGCCATCATTGGACACCTCATTAAAGACCTCATTCATGACTGTGCAGGTTAGTGCATTTTACTGATCAAGCCTTCAATTAATTTCCAAAGTCAACTATAGTTTTTTATGCATCTAGATTGGTTGTTTGGAGCTCAACCTGAGGAGATTGCGGTAAACTACTGTGAAGCTAAAGATAAGTTTATGGCAGACTGGTGTCCAGAAACATCACCTGAGCTGGAGGCGATGGCCAGAGCTGAGGAGAAGAATTCCTTTGACAAAGATTTCATCAGAGCTCCGGCCATCTGGATTATCTCAGATGTGGTAGAGGCACGGTCAAGCAGAAGTTCCCCTCGGGTGGTGTTTGGGAAGAGGACCTAAATTGAGAGAATTAAACATAAAAAAATAACATAAAATGGTTCATGGCTTTCTGATACATCCTTTGCCCAGTCCTTAGTTTTATTTAAAGTAAATTTGATGCCATCAAATAGATCTTTCAAGTTGTTTTCTAGTTTTGTGTAAATATCATTAAAAAGCTCATAGTGGACCATTCCAGACTCTTGTGTGTTTTATGGGGACATCTAGTGTCTGTTCAGGAACTTACAGCAGCCACAGACAAGAACACTGCTACTGCAACAATATCAGCCAGCCAGTGGTTCAATATGTACTGTCTGCAGAATGAATACAGTATGTACTGCGTGCAGAATGAACTTTTATTTACCATGTTCTCATTAATCGACACACGGGAAAAAGCTAAATATTTCCATATCTCTAGAGTATTGGACTAAAATATACAGTAATACTTGTTTTATTGCATTACTTTTATTACTTTTTTTTATGTTTTTCTTTTTCTTTCAAAGAATAGATCTTTTAAGTTCACCTTCTCAATTGTAAAACACGTTTCTAAAGCAGACACATGTCTATAAGCCTACAACGCTATTGCGCACTCTACTGGTCAATATGTGATTTCACACTCACCCTGGGTCATGGAAGGCTACTGTACTGAATATTTAGCATAGATCTATTTTAAATTACTTAGGCCTTTGTGTGGCTGCTTTAAAACTGACTTTCAAGCGAGTTAAACTTTTCTGTTAACAACTGAGAGTCTCTCATCATCTTTTTACTCAGGCTGAAAACATTTGTTTGATCTAATTAACTGACCAAACATCCGTTTTCATCGTGACGGCCATTAATCAGATGAGATTATAAGTAGGCTACAAACTACCCTTAAAAACTAAAATCACATCATGAAAACAGATGGAGCGTGATCACTGTGCGTCTGTGCGCTCTGTAATCTACAAGGATCATTACAGAAGAGTCTTTTAAATGTAAGAGTTCTTGAATCTTCTCACCTCACTTTATGTCCACTGCCTTAACAGCAGGGTGTCCCTCACGTGAAAAGATTTGTAAACCCCGCTTTTGTGTGAGCGGAGGCGCAGTTTGAAGGCGCACACGCCCCCTCAGCGTCAGTGGGACAAACGCTGAGTCGCTCTCATTGCGTAAAGACAAACGCACGGACAAGTGGGAGGTTGTCGAGATGGATATTTTTTGACAAAAGGACGAGTCTTATGGATTGGAGCTCAGCATCCCCGGAGCCCGGACAGGCTGAGAGGCAGAGGTGAGATGCAGTGTGTGCGGGGACACTGATGGTGTGTGCGGGGACTCTGATGGTGTGTGCGGGGACACCGCAGCGGAAGAAGCGCGCTCATTGGATGTGAGCTACAACAATGCAATGTCGCGGCATTTACAGCTAATTTAGTGTCTGTGCAGACAGACCGAGGCTAGATCATTCTGTCGTATTCATTTGCATTTGGCCCTTGATTGTGCAGTGTACCATGTGTCTAAGAAGCACAGATGTGGGGATAAGGCCTTAAAGCTGGAGGACGGTGCACTGGGGGCTGCAGTATTGATCCATGTATCGAGGTCATTTATTGACACATTTTCCACAGTAGCTCAGTGCTATCTGAGCTGTGCCCAGTCCCTGTTTGTGCTGGCACTATCTACACGTCTGTGCCTTACTATGAGCTGCTCAGGTTTCTGGCCTACATTGTGAAATAGGCTATTTCGCAGCATTATGAAAAATGTAAAGGAGCATCGGCGTCGAGCACCAGCCAAGATAAAACTGGCCATACCGGAGGTTACTGCCACACACAGTAATCCATCTGTGACAACATGACAAAAGAGGGGACAGGTTCAGACAGAAATATGCTGTGTAAACTTGTTGTCCACCTGGAGTTTGAATGCAGACCTTGCAGCTGTCAGCTGTCATGCTAATATAACAGACAAAGACCAGAAACAAATAATTAATAAAACAACAGTATTTATTATCCAAAAGGGGTAAAGGCATATTTGGACTGCTTTCATTTTGGATGGTCTAGGAATCACAAAGTCAGGGTCCCTCACGATTTGATACAATACACAATACATGGCACACAGGCCTATAATAAATGTCACACAAAATTTTGATATATTGGCATAGCCCTAATCTGTAATGCCTTTGTCTAAATGCAATCTTAATCAAAACTATTGGACTGTCTGAGAGCCATTTGTCTGGTGTGGTTGATCTTTGACCCCCAGGACTCATCCCATTATCTCCTGCTGGGTTTCCCGAGGGACGTCAAATTGCCCAAAGATAGGCAAATGGGATCTATAAGTGTCTCAGGCTTTAGTGGTCCTTAATTTCCTTGAGAGCTCTTTTCTGTTTTAGACTAAACAATTTCTTTGCATTATTACAATGTTATCTTTGAAAAAAAACAAAACGCTTTTTGAAATGCATTGTTTGTTGATTGTTTCTATGTAAATCTTTATAGTGCTGTGGAGGAGGAATCATCCAACATCACAAGTCACATGTTAGGTATATTTCAATGCACTTAACAGTTGCACTTAATAATAGCATCACCAAATGGAAATCAATCTAATATGTTGTGCTTTTTCTGTGTAGAACTGTGTAGTGATGAAACAGACAATGGTCCTCCTCTTCAGCTCCACACACTCAAGGAGTTTGAACAGGTAACTACATTTTCACTAAAGTAATAAACTGCTTGTACTTTGATATTGTCTCCATAGTGCTATTCACTGGTATATTAGTTTCTCTAATGTGTTGTGGCTTGAGCAAATGTGTCGACATAAGATGAGACAGCAATATACAACACTTAAATAAAGTACGTAGTGTACGTAGTTCTTGAATATGTGTTTGAAGGGAATCATTTTGTGCCTGTGTAGCTAAAAGCTGACCTATTTATTTTTTTTTTTTTTTCAAATAAAGCAATTAGGTTTTTCCAAGGTCACTGAAGATAATGTATGAAAGAAATCCTTGTGTGTTTTGGAAACTGGAACTATCTCATGCTAAATGCTGTTCAGATATATGATTGTAAAGATGCTATAGCGTTTACCCCATGTGTCATAATTTGCAGCTGAGCACATAGCTGACATTTCTGAAATTCCCAGGTAGTGAAGTTGAGCCTGTTTGCCAGCACATGTCAGATTCAAGGCCAAGTGTTTAGGCTTAGGTTGCGTGCCATTCCTTTAAAAAGACTACATGCATTAGAGTTATTTAAACACATGTAAAAAACACTGTGGTTTCTCATTGTGTGCTATGCCACTATATAATTAGTTTAACATTTTCAGTTTAACATATTCTGCTGTTTTTAGTGATATTTTGTATATTTAATTTATTGTTGCTTGGCCACAACAGTTTCTATGCTGCGTCCATAAGGACAGCCACCATAAAAACAAACTAATAGCGCAGAGTAAATGTAGTGGCTATACTTTTGAACTATTTGCACTATTGCATTATGTAACCTTTCTGATGTGGTGTCCTTGATTGCTATTGCTGGATGTGGCGTATTCCATACTATAGTATTTTCTATTTGCTGAATTACAGGTATTTTTATTACAAAAAAGGTATATATAATACTTTGAGAAACATGCAGTCTTTCTGTGGCTCACCTCTCCACAGATCTGACCTGTAACTTGGCCTGGTGGTCACGTCGAAAATATATAGACTTAATGCTAGTGCTAATGCTAGTGTCACAATACTAAAATTTCAAACTCGATTTCAATACTGGAGAGTAGATTCAATACTCACTCCATAGTCTGTATAGAGAAGTGGACAGAGTGAGTGTCATCCACAGCGGCTCCAGTCAAATGAAGCTCAGCGAGGCTAGAGCAGTTGTAGGGATGAAGTTGGAGCTGAGTTGCATATTAGGAATTCTGACCGCGAGTATCATAGCAACCAAAGAGCCAGTCCGGAGCGAAGCTGTTGAAGGTAATGCCCCTTCTCACTCGCACCGCTGGTATAGCAACGAGCGGACGCTTAGCAACACTGTCAGTCAGACCTGTTACTGACGCTACTGGGAGCGACCTCAGGGAAAGGCACCTGATTTGTCTGTTATTAATGTTCATATGTTGAGTTATGGACACAACAGCAAAATACAAATACCAGGATCATGTAGAGCGGGTTGATATGAACAGTTTAAGACCAAAATGACGCGCCTGACAGCAGCAGTTACAGAGGGCAAAAAAGGGGCGAAAGTTTTCAAATGTAAAGTGAACTGGAGCAGGAAGAGCGCTTATGTTCACTTCCTGTTTGGAACGTGGCGGCTAGGAGGTTGGCTATGCCCACTTATGTACCCAAGATAAATATTGACCCCTAAAAATGATTTTTTCCATCTCTGAATTATTCAACAATAAGAATTATCATGACAGGCCTAACACAATGTGGTTTTATATCTGTGTAATCCCTCAGTCGTCCAGGTAGGGTCCATTGTGGTCCATACTAGTCTATGTGTCTAATACTTGTTCTAATACAGCTCAAGGTCATTTTAAAGCTACTCAGGAAAGGTTTCTTTCAGGGACAGGGACAATGCATTGACATTTAAAAAAAAAAACAGGAAAGATGTATGGTGCCAGGTTATAGCATAAATACTAGTTTCCACCTGTAGTCCCTGGACAGGCTGTTGAGTAAGAATAACAGTTGGTGTAGGTAGATAAAAGACCTATAAACATATGGTACATACATCAAATACAACACATCTCAACACGCCATTTCTCTGAATGTGTGAATGTGACCTTGTTAGTATTGATAATCTGTACTAGACGTAGTATTGATTTGCATCTGATTTCCAGTACTCTGAACACTGCACACAAACCAATAGCATCTCAATGCAGACAAGCAGCCTCCATCTAAAAGTCACATGATGCACCACTACCTTAAAGGGTTCATATTACACCATTTTCTGATCTATGTTATAATGTTGTTTCCTCATCACAATTCATACTTTTTTCATTCACACATTTAACACACAAACCCTGCATATTTACGTTGAGTTCTTCTATCAAACAAAAAGCGCTGATGCTGTTCCACCTTGTTTTTAAACTCCATACACCTTCACTAAATTAATTATTTGGAACTGCCAATCTCAGATGGTAAAACCATCTAAACAGATGGTAAAAGGAGCTGTTAACTTGAAAACTACCACTCCATGACATCACACGGTGGAACAGAGCATTTTGAGCTTTGAATGTAGACAGACTAATAATAAAGAAACTCAAACTCAGAATGTGTGAATGAAGCAAAACACAACTACAAGTATGTTTTTGAGGAAGTAACAGTATTATAACATGGCTTAAAGCTCACAAAAGTCAATTTTGCGTAATATGGGACCTTTAAAACCTAAAGCCCATCATTTGAACGTTATTCAGTTAATTTTTTGTCCAACATATCCAAACAGGAGGTCTATAGTATTTGCACAGATTTTCTTCTGCTAATGAACTGGAAGCATGTTGTCTGACAGTGATGAGTGTGAAAGAGTCGTGTCCAGTGTGAAGCAGTTTAAAACACGATGTCCATGATGTCATTATGAACAGACTCCACTTTGGCGCCTCTCCTATCTTTATCCTGAATAATTTAGCAGCAGGATGCAATGGGACACTATAATGGGCACTGACTCAGACCATTGACTGCACATGCTGTAAATATATCTTAATGTGGGCTGTGATTTTTTCATCTTTTTGGCCTAATGAGAATGAAAAAAGCTGATTGTAGTAGACCTAAAACTGATTGTGGCTACTCATATATTTTTGTTGTTCTCTCCGTGGGACGTTCAGGGAATCACGGCTTGGTCAGATCCTGGACACATTTCTATTAATAGTGCTGTGGCTCAATGATCCCAGTGCTCACATTACAGCCAGCTTCACTCTCTTCACCTGTCTCTCCCATCTTACTTCCTATGTTTCTACAAGATGTTTGTAACTTATACAGAAATATTACAATGTTTACAATTACTTGCTCACTTAATTCAAGCAACATACAGAAGCATGTAATTGTTCATAGCAAGGATAGATAAATAAATCATTGAATTGAAATGCCACACAACCAAGTCCTTCAAACCAGCAAGTTTAGTTTACCTTATTACAAAAGGATGATACTAAATAGGTTTGTCTGACTTGGGAATCTTAAATACAGCTGAGAGTCACAGATAAAACTAAATACATAGAGCAGCCCCATGTTCTTCTTGTCCTAGTGTTGTTGGTCCCATTTGCTTTATCAGTGGTGTGAGATTTGCCGTCACATCACAAGTGGCTGTGAGTCTGTGGCCTCTGCCCCACCCCCAGCTCTCCTCTGTTCCTCCGGCCTCTTCTCCTTTTCCACCCATCTCCCCTGGCAGTGTGGGATTCCTGGGATATCTCAAACTGTAAAGTAACCCCCTGCCTCTGTCCCGCAGCAGTGCACAGCACACCATGGAGGTGCAATGGCTGCGCCTCTGACCGGCTGGGCTGCAGAGTGACCCTCTGCATCGGAAATGCCTCTTTAGAATAATGTGTGTGTGATTGTGTGAATGTTTTAGTTTTAGTGTGTGTGTGAGCAATGTCATTTTGCAAACATTATTTATTTTTTGCTGATTTTGAGGACGACGGTGACAGGACTCTTCCGAGGGCGGTTGCAGTCCCTTAAAATGAACTCTCATTAACTCTCTTTAAGGGACATGTCAGGAGTAGTAAATGCTCTATAACGGTCATGTCTAACGGTTACCGTACTCTATCACAGCATCTAAATGACCTGAAAAAGGAGAACTTCAGCCTCAAGCTCCGGATCTACTTCTTGGAGGAGAGAATCCAACAGAAGTATGAGGAGAGCAGCGAGGATGTCTACCGCTCGGTGAGTAGAAATGACTTTAATCTCCTGTTCTGCTGTGCTCCTTGATATGATATACTGTGTACTATTTGTGCTGACTTCTTTAATAACATGAACACAAGCTTTGGCAGATGATTGTCAACACTGGTTACTTAGACTGAAGAGAGGCTATACTGCTCTGTTGACCCAGCTGTGGTGCTAACCTCAGTAGGTGATGTGGTCAGGCATTTACCAAAGGCTAGTTAAAAATGCCGCTACCCAACGAACCAAGCACTGACTACATTTAACATCTTATTTTAACTTACTAGTTGAACTCACATGTCTTCTGTCACCCAAATACTAAAATTCTTAACACTTCTGAACTGTTTTCATTTATTTATTTATTTATTGGCTTTGATGGAGAAAAAATATCTCTCACGTCAAGTTCAAGTTTGTTTTTAATTTATTCAGTATTTTCTTATCTCATTGTATTTGCATTTGAACTATGCACTAGCTTGTTTTTTTTAGCATAGTCAGTCATCAGCACCGATTTGATGCATGGATATTTAAACACTAACAATTGCTCCCCACAATTACGGCATAGTTCCAGAGTCAAACATCTTACAAACATCTAGAAGACTTTGGTTGTCATTTTAATGATTACTACAACTATCTGCTAACAGTACTCCAGCTCTGCTTCTGGGTTTGCAATTGATAACATTGATTTATAATTAGCTACACGCAGCACACAGTGTTCTGAATTTGACCCTAAGAGCTCTGTAAAACATACTCATCTCAAAAGGCTTTCAGAAGTATTGTTAATGCTATAAGATTTACGTTTTTTGTCCTGGTCAAATTTGACTTTGTTCCTCATATCTTGTTTCAGGTTGTTTATGTGGATAGTTATATGTATTCATAAGTAACCTGAAATAGTTCACCTTTGAAATACATGTTTTACATGTACATAGCATGCACAGAAAGTATACACAATAATCAAACTATACTATTAACGCAGACCTATTAATGAAAAACGGCTTTACAGACCTTTTAACCATGCTATAATTGTTTCCCCTCAGCATTTACTGTCCCGAAGTTGTATTTGGAATGATTCATGCATGTTTGAGTTTAATCACTTATTTTCAAGATGCTATATTGCCGATCAACCTTGGCTTTCACGGACGCCCACTGCTCTGCACTTACTTCGTTCTCCAGTTTTAGTTTCTTAATCGGTGAGGTGCGTAGGATCTGGCAGTGTTGCATAGTCATTTTGGTGCAAATGAAAAAAAGTCTGCTGCTTGCTAGTGTGATGTGCAGCTGTCCATTTTAAATGAATATTGCGATTTAATGTCCAAATTATAACATAATGATCCACGGCTGTCATAGATTATAACTATTGCAGGCTCAATATGTCTTCTTTAAAGTATTAATTTATACTGATTATAATAGTTATGACATGGTAGGACCAGTATTAAGCCTGTTATCTCAGTTTTTGAAGGCGGAGTTTGTTTTCCTGGTAATCTGGTGCATGTCATGTCTGCCAGTTATAAGTGGATCTGTTGCTGTGGCCCAGCGGGCAAAGGGCTAGAATAGCAGGGCCACTGTGACGGGCCTTTATTTATAGCTGATTTTTCAAAGGTACAATAACTTTAAACTGTCTGTCATTTACCTGCCGCTCTGTTGTGTTCCAAATGTTCTCCAGTGAAAATTAAGAGATGATTCACTTGCATTCCATGTATTTCATTTGATTTCATTTTAATGGATGATGGTGTTGCAAATTTTATTAAAGTATAAAATTATTGTATGAAACAAATGTATGAAATATGTGCAAGACATATTGCAGAGACAGTGGAAATATGATTGTGAGCTTCAGATGGACAAATAATTTGGCTCAAAGACCAAGACAGAAAGAATAAAAAGCTGTCATCAAGAAAAAAAATAAAATGTATGCCTCAATCTTTTCGGTCCCCTCAGAAGGTAAACAAACGTGAGGTAGGACCCGTGACCCATGGTAGCGTGTCTGAGGTGTCCTGAATACCAGATCTAAAAATATCTGCAGTGTCAAAAGTTCTGTACAGATGATACACAGCACTTCAGCAGGGGCTGATGGGCTTAGTGCTGTAATGGAGAGCTTTAATGACAGTTCAACATGGTCTTTGAAAGACAGGTACATTTGGTGCAGTGTATTCAGTTCAGTTGCACGAGCTTTAACCTTTTCAACTTTGGAGCCCTATGTTTTCAGTACAAAGTAATCTGGAGCCCACTCACATATCAAATGTATTCATTCATTTCAAGGAGGTGCTCACAGCTCTACCATGAGACTAGCCTTTAAGGGAGGACAGTGCAAGTGAATAGAAAACCCTTTACATTTAGAGATCTGAATAATTTTGTTTACAAAAAAAATGTGGAAAAATGTACTATAAGTGTATAATATCTATCTATCTATCTATCTATCTATCTATCTATATCTCTATCATCTATCTATCTCTCTCTATCTCTCTATCTATCTCTCTATCTATCTCTCTCTCTCTCTCTCTCTCTCTCTCTCTCTCTCTCTCTCTCTATATATATATATATATATATATATATATATATATATATATATATATATATATATATATATATATATATATATATATATATATATAGATAGATAGATAGATAGATATAGATATATAGATATAGATATATATAAAAATTTAAATTTTTTTTTGTGTGTGTGTGTGTGTGTGTGTATATACATATAAAAGAGCCAATTTGAATGATAGAGCCAGGTTTAAATTCCTTGGTTCACTGTGCTGACAATATTAGATTCCGATTTTTTTTACTGAGGGAATTTTTAATATTTTGTTTTGTACCCTAGATACTACTAAAAATATATATGCCCTTTTGAGTTACAACATACGACAGACATGTGAAACTCATGATTTCTATTGGCTCCTGAGATGATTTATAATTCATAGATATAAGATTAAGAGAATACATCTTTGGCTGTTTTTTGATCATTCATAATTCATTTTTTTCTTTTTTTATTCCAGAACATTGAGTTAAAGGTGGAAGTAGAGAGCTTGAAGCAGGAGCTCCAAGAGAAACAACAGCTTCTCGACAAAGCTCTGTAAGTAAAGAAATATGTTTTTTTTTTAAAATAATATATAAGGTATATGTATACGGGATCATATTGAAATTCTAAATACCTTGAAAATCAGTGTGGTGTGTAGTTTAATTTGGGAATTCCTCTGCAGACCTGCTTTAACTGCAGTAACACCTCTTATTTTAGCTCATGTGTCACACAGCAGCTGATAAACAAAGACCCCAGAGAGGCCACAGGCCTCATCAGATATTATATAATACTCGACATATCTTTGCATGTGTGGAAAAAGTAAACATTTGCCTTGTAGCTTTTTGTGTCCTTCCAAATAAACATAAAAAAGTTAATTTCCATTATTATACATGCATGTTTTTAGAAACGTACAAATGGCACAATGCACGAATTTACAGTTTTGTACTGTCCAAATCCTCTTAACGTTTACAGTTTATGATGGGCATTGCATTGCTCAGAGTGATTCAAAATAACCCAGTTATTTGAGCTGTGCATGTGTCGGACAGAGTTAAAAACATACATAGACTGTGTCCAGAACAGAACTGATGGAGACAGAGTGGCGTGGGCCATTCTGGGACCACTAATTCTGGGGAATCCAAGTGTCCAAGAATAAAAACCTGATGCTCTTGCATTTGTTTTACAATGTCACCCTAAAATAAAATTAGTATTTTATTTTAATACTGTTAAGTATATACAATATGACCTCTAACAAAAAATGTATTGCCGCATTTTTGAGACTTAACAGTAAAAGCTTGTCTAATGACTAATTCACATAAAAGCTCAAAGTTACATTATGTCACAATATCCAGTTTTAGTGTTATAATTATTGTGAGAAGAAACATCTTGATTATTCGCAGTTACCAACACCAAGATCAAACATCAGTGAAACCTTTCCTTCAAAGTCAAAAAGATCTCTATTCCTCATCTACTACATAACCAGCCTTTACTAAGTCGTATCTCCTAAGTGGAAAAGTAATGAGCCATGAGCAGTCACTACATATAACATGTAGGTTTGCTTTTATGGAAATATATTGAGATGAAATAACAATAATAATGATAAGTATAATGATTATTATTTTTGAGTTATTATATTTTGACTTGCATATGTATGTTTCAGTTTCTAAAGTGAGATTTTTATCTGACAGCAAAACAGCAGAGAGCTTGACTAATCACAATGAAGCAGAACTGCAGAGACGCTGCCAGGAGAGGCAGCAGGAAATCGACCAAATGCAGCAAGTTCTTGAGACCAAGATACAGCTCCTGCAGGAGGTAGATTTATCATTGTAAACATACAGTACATGGACTATGACATTACAGTGTGTGTGTGTGTGTGTGTGTAATTTAGGAGGCCCAGTTAGCACGCAGTGAGGCAGATCTAATGGCCTCACTGGCTGGATCTCAGTCCCAGGCCTCGCTCCTGTCTCTCGACACACCCATGGATGACATCCCAGAGGAGGATAGGCAGCAGGACATCTGGCCCCCATCTAATACCAGCAAAGACAGGTATGCACAGACCTTGCAGTCTGCTAAAAGTATCATTAATACTGAGCACAGCTTTAGAATACAGCATTTTGCATGTGTAATGTTCTTTAGATTGATAGAAGAACTGACAAAAGAGCTTCGCTGCAAAGAGGCCCTCATCACACAGTTGACCAGTGAGAAGAATTCTCTCACATGCCAAGTGGGGGAGCTAGAGGGCCAGGTCCAGGAGCTGTCTTCCTCTCTGCTACAAAAAGATAAAGATGTTGATGTATGTATGATTTCTAATACTTGTCTATGCTAAGCTTTAAACTGAAATAAACACCTCCATCTCTTCATGTCTTTTCTTGCTATTCTCTGTGAATAATGAACTGTTGTGTTGTCTATCCCACAGTTCTACCAGGAAGAACTTGGCCGTGAGAGACTGCGCATTGAAGAAGAGATGCAGGTATGGAAAGTGTTTTTTTAAGCATAAGTATTGCAATTTTAAGGCTGACCACTAAGTGTCACTACACTAAAACTAAACACATAACTTGACATCACACAGAGAAAGGCATCTTGGGAAATTGTGCTTTCTGTTGATAAAGGTTTCACCTCATCACTCTGAGTACCACGCTCTCATTACATTTACAGAGAGCTGCACATATAGCCCCAAGGACATAGTCTCAAGGGTGTAGTTTAAATGTAACAAATGGAGTCATAGCTTTTACCATGACACAGACTCCCTCCACCCACAATATTTCACTTTCACATTAGCAATTTTTGAACATACAAGTGTAATGCTTTTTTTTTTTTTTTTTTTTTTTTTTTTAATCTGCAAAGCTTTGTGCGTTTATTCTGATGTCTCTTGTTGATGTTTTGCCTTGTAAATCAGTTTTGCATGGGAAATGCAAATAATTGAATCAGGAAATACATGTCTGCCCTAGATTCCCATTGTAAGGAAGTTATGTGAAATAAGTAAAAACAAAAAACACTAACATTATGGAGTAATCATCCCATGACTCATTAGCAGAACACAGTGGGGCATTGTCACCAGTGTTTACGGCTCTGTGTATGTGGTTGGTGGTGGTGATATAGAAGAGCATTTTCAATCGATACAACATGTTCATGTAAGTGAGGGTTTAAAGCTTTGAGTTCTGGTTTCAGCCTGTTGTCAGTGGTTCAAGGTGACTTCTCTGGAGTGTCTTGGGATTCCTTCCCTCATATCAAATTGTTGTTTCTGACATTAGAGCGCTAGAGCTTTCTCAGACATTTCTGCATTTCTGTCCCCAAGACATTTTGACAATGTCTTACACCAGCAATGTGACTGTTAATCTGCCCTCTGGAATAAAAAGATGTGAATAAAGTCTTGTTTTTCAGATTTAGATTTTGATCTTTCAGATTCATATAATTGCCATGGCTACGGAGTGGGCCCATAATGTTACAGCCACAGTCGGGCATAAAATGGCACAAAATGAAATGATCACTGCCCAAGAGTTAAGGCTACATTTATAGAATTTGTAAGTTTTCCAGTATTGTGTTGGCTGCACACGGATTATGGGTCTTTATTTTTATTTTGCTTCAGATTCTCAATAACTATTTAGCCAAACAAACATTGATAGTGTGTCTTGGCCAAAAGGTTTCGTCAGCTCAGGTGAACTGGACTAATTCACACTCAGTGAAATCTTGTCGTCGGTGGATTTATTACAGCATCATTTTATAGAGCGTCACTAATGTTGCTGTGCCACTGAGCATTTTCGCTCAGGCGAACACAGGACCAGAGAACATGATGAGACCCGCGGGGGGGAGAAGCGCTGCGTCTGGATTATAATATCATCTATACTGAGAGAAAGCTAGTATTTATCACAACATATGTGTATCTCTGATGGCAGTACGGTAGAGGACGTGTTGATGAATGTGTTCGTGCTTTCTGGACTGGTCTGTAGTGCGTCGGCCAATCCCTGTCCCCCGTGCGCCTCTGAATGGTTTGCTCCATCGCTGCCGGTCCAGCCCTGTCCTCCGCGCGACGAAGAGACTCGAGCTCGACTTTCGGCATCGTTCGTCGGTTGTGAAATGAGTCAAGGATATATTCTTTCGGACATTAAAAGGAATGACTAGCCGCCTTGTCTCCAGTGGTGCAGTGCGCGGTGTGGGACAGCGCACTGCGACCTCCCCGTCCCCCTCCGTCTGTGCCCCGCGTGTCCGTGACAACCGTGAGATGGTGCAGAGACGCAAACGGCGTGATGGAGAGATGCGCTTGACCGTGGGCACTTGCATGTAAACGTGGATTTATTTACGTATCACTGATGGAAATGACATTGCGTGTATTGTCAGGCGTGCGCCATGTTTCAGTGCACCTGCAAGAGCCAGACAGAAGATTGCACACCTCAATGTTTTTATACATTTAACATGAATTTTTTTCTTCTTTAAACTCATTTTGCCTTTACACCCCAGTGCATTTTGCCAATGCACAAAACACTGAGTGAACGGAGTCAACAGAATTGATGTTTGATCTGAACAGTAAACATTTGTGTAATGCTTGATGTAAAGATGAAGGAGACGTGTCGCATTTGTGGACGGGAACTCTGCGGGAACCAGCGCAGATGGATCTTCCACCCCACAGCAAAACTCAACCTACAGGTGCTGCTCTCGCATGCTCTGGGGACGGAGGTCCTGCGCGATGGCAGAGGAGAGTTCGCTTGTTCAAAATGCACCTTTATGTTGGATCGAATGTACCGCTTTGATACAGTCATTGCGCGAGTGGAAGCTCTGTCTATTGAAAGGCTGCAACGACTTTTACAAGAAAAACACAGACTGAGGCAGTGCATTGGTGGGCTCTACAGAAAAACTAATTCTGCAGAGGCCACAGTCACTGTCGTTGCAGATAATGATAATGATGGGATTGTGGACATTTCAGGACTTACTCATGCTAAGTACTGCGCACTATTGCAAGAGGACTTGGTTTATTCTTTTTATGAATCCTGGGCTGAAGATGGAGACTGTCATCATCACCAGCCCTCACAGTGTCCACCCAGCTCTGGTTCAGAGGTCACCACTGTAGGCTCACACCGCTGTTCATCAAGAAGGTGTCGAGGATGCTCTCATTTGCGGGTGGCAGATTCAGACTATGAGGCAGTCTGCAAAGTTCCCAGAAAACTGGCCCGGAGCATTTCTTGTGGACCCTCAACTCGATATTCAGCCAGTGTCGTTGGAGCTAACATAACAGTAGGAGGAGAAGATCAAGAAAAAAAAGACATGGAAGATACTGATGAACCGGCCTCATCAGTAACTTTAGTGCCCAGCTCTCAAGCCCCATCTGGGACATCAGACAGTGATCGCACTCTGGCTGAACGGGCTAGCTCTAGCCCTTCTGTGACATCTTTAGAGCCAGATGCACAACTGAGCATCCCCCTGGACCAAGCAGATGAGCTGATATCTGACTCTCTCTTAGAGGAGCCCATGGAAACCACACACAGCCTCTCTCAAGCGCTAACACTGCTGCAGACCTATGCCGTCCATAGACCAGTCCACAGCCACAAGGGAAGCAAACTCCCAGTCCTCGTCAAGCAGTGCGCTGGTTACAGGGACTTTGCGATCAGCTTAACAAATTCTGTTTTGGGGATGTTTCCTAGCACTCCTGAGGCAGATAGTGAGCCCCACATGGCAACACCTGATCTCCCAGTAATAAGGCTAAATACGAATGCTGACCTGGATGTCGATCTTAGTAGTGTAGGGGAGTCATTGGAGGAGGAGTACAAAGTATACCCTCAACCACCTCCTCATCAGGTATAAATCAAACAGTAGAAATGTCTAAAAAGCAACTTGTAGAAAACAAAACAATCCTTTCTAACCCTACAAGTAACAACATAGACATGAAAAACGATTCTTGTTTATTGTAGTTTGTGTGCCTGTAATCATGGCTACTGACTGAAATGGGTCACGAACAGGGGGGCAGAAGATAAAGTGGCTTGACTGCCTTGAGGCAAAGGGAGCCGTGCCATGTCCTTGACATTTATACAGTAACAAAAAATGCATCTAAGCCTTCTAAGAGGAACAAACAGGATGTTTGGAAGATGTTGTTTAGGATGTTGTTATTTTTGTAAGAATGCTAACCACTCCTAGCTTTGTAAGCCAACACAGGTGCAAGCATTTGTCACCATCAGTATATCTATATCTATATCAGCAAGGATGACCCATGGATGTTTAGGGAGAACAAGTTGATAAAGCAGACAGGAAACCAAACAATGTTTATATTGTACTGTATTTTTCTCTAATTTTAGAGCCTTGTAGAGGAGCAGCAGAGTCAACTAAACCAGTATGAGTGTGCTGCTGGGCAGTGTGTCAGTGAATTGCAGAAGGCCCAGCTCCAGGTTCAGTCTCTACAAGCCAAATTCCACGAGAGTGAGGCCAACAACATGGTATGCATTTGTCTGATTTGTGGGTTAAAACTACACACAAGGTCCTTCTTATAGTGTTGTTAGTACTGGCCTTGTGTGTGATGCTTCATCTGACAAGGGGACTGGGACTGCAATTTTGGTGACCCTTTGATTCCTTTTAGAATAGGTATTTTCCAGTCAAACCAGGAACCATGAGATTACATGATGTATAACCTCTCTCATCTTTCTGTAGAAACTGCAGGAGAAGCTCAGTGAGATGGAGTGTGAGCTTCGTTCACTTCGTCAGTCATCTCAAAGCCAGGAACGAACTATTCAGGGCCTCAATGACTGCATCAACACCAAAGACAATGAGGTTTGTCTATTGTTTTTATAATATCAATGTACTGTGAGTGATGTTAATTTTATTAAATTATGTCTGCCATGTAGGCCCAGGAGCTGTACCAGATGTTGGAAGGGCAGAATGCTACCCTTTGCAAATTGAAAGAAATGGTACAACGCAATCAGTTGAGCCAGAGCAAGGTATGGTTTCTACCAACCATTCTCAGAAGATCAGTATTGAAAGTATAACCACCTTTGGTCTTTTCCTCTGCAGTCTCCAGAGGGCAGCACTGAGGCCATGACAATAGCCCAGCTGCAGGGTGAGCTGGTGGCTGTGCAGAGCTCACTGTTTTCCCTTGGTCTCGAATTGGAAGCCAGTCAGAGGAGTTTGAGACAGAGCCAGAGGCGCGAGGCTGACCTACTCAAGTTCAAAGACAGACTCGATTCAGATCTACAGGAAGCTGTGCAGCACAGGGAAGTCACAGAAAAACATAACCAGGTTAGTAGGGTAGTCAGTGTGAGAAAGAATGAATCATACATTATACTGTATATCTTATATGTTTAACATATTATTTTTTATAGAGTCTCAACTGCACCCTTCAAAAAACCTGCTCTGAGCTTCAGACTAAAGACGTTGCTCTGAAAGAGACTGAGGCAGAGAAGCACTGTGTGGTGCTGGAGAAAGAAAGGACTATTGCACAGCTCAAACAGTTTCTGAGAGACAAAGACAGGAAATTACAGGTGAATCTTTTCTCCTTTCAAATTCATTCTTAAATACATGCACATCAATGACACTGTCTAAAATGCTCCCAATCAGGAATACTCTGAGATGTTGGAGTCCTTAGAAAGATGCAAACAGAGAGATGTTCTTGTGGAGAAGTTGAGGGAACGAATTAAAGAAAGAGATAAAGCACTTGAGGTAGAATACCAAATATATTACACTTTCCTAAACTAATATGTACTTTAATGTTAGAGGTTTTGTTAGAGCTCATACATTCTTCTCTTTCAGCACTCAATTGATGAGAAGTTCCATTGTCTGGAGGAGCATGAGAGCCAGGTGAGGAGCCTTCAGCTGGCTCTTAGGGAGAAAGAGCGTGACCTGGAGAGGCTCCGGTGCATCCTGTCCAATAATGAGGACACCATCACAGTATGTACATTACACTAGTTTAAAGTGAGCATACTCCTATAAACCACTTACAAATCTGCTGTTTCTGTGTGTCAGAGTCTGGATTCTTTAGTGCGGAGTAAAGATTTGGAGCTGGAGCAGGCAGCGGAAGCCTACAGGAACCTGCAATGGCTGAAGCAGCACAGTGACGAGAAGGATAGAAACACTCTGAGCGAGAGAGATGCCATAATCAACCAGCTGCAAGCTGCCCTGCAGGCACACAGCCAGGAGACACAGGTACTAGCAAAAGTACTTTTTGTGTTGTCTGGGATGAGGCTGTGTTTGAGGCCAATGCTGTTCCAGTGTGACACACACTACACAGGGTCAATACCTGACAACATCACAATGTGTGTTGTTTACAGGACTTGACAACAGCTCTTGTTGCCCGAGTTCAAACTGCCCCCAATGAGGTCATAGAGGAGTTAAAGGCTAGACTTTTTCTAAAAGAGAAGCTTTTCCAGGAGCTGCTCTCAGATCGCAGCCGCCAATCAAATGAACATCAGGCTCAAGTTCAGGACTTGCTCGACACTATCAGCTCCAAAGACCAGTATCTGCAGGTTTGTCCTGTTTATAAGAAGAAGAGAATATACTATATTTTGTGTGGTTCAGTTGAAACTAATTTCCTGTTTTCACAGGACTATTCATACAGGATGTCACTGGTGATTACTGAGCGGACTGGTCAGTTGCATGAAATAGAGAAACAATTGTCTTTAAGAGAACAGGAGCTTTGTAAACTTAAGCAAGACAAGGAGCTGGGAGGAGATGCAGAGAATCTTAAGAGTCTGCTCAAAGAGAAGGATTCTCTTATCAAGGTTTGAATACTTGGTTCACTAATAATGTTTTACCTCAAATGTAAATGATCCTAATTTTTTTTTAATGTTTTTATCAGGAGCTAATTCAGAGCCAAGAGGAGGCACTAGAATCATCTACAAAAGAAACAGAGGCCAAAACCTCAGCTCTGCAGGAGGAGCTGCAGCTGCTGCTCAAGAAGGAGAGAGCAGCTCAGGTATGTTGTGTATTTATACTTCTTTACACTGTACAGTGTATTTTGCAGCGTTTCATTCACACCTGGCTCGATCCTTTCTTCAGGAGGAGGTCTCTGCTCTGCGAATATCATTGGGACATCAGCAGACCGCTCAACAGGGATCTGCCACAAAATACTTTGGAGAATACCAGGTATGATATATATATATATATATATATATATATATATATATATATATATATATATATATATATATATATATATATATATATTTATATGTGTGTATATATATATATATATTAGATATGATCTAAAACAAATAATGTGATACATGTCTATGTTCATGTGCATAGTGTGTGTTAGATCAGCTCTTGTCAGAGTACAACAGTCTAAATGATGCCTTGAGGACCGAGAAGAGATTATACCAGAGTCTAAACCAAATTCATAACAGGACTGACAGGTAAAGGGGATGTGTTGCTGTTGTGTTTATGATGATTGAATTTCTGTGTGTGTTATTCATTATTTATTGTTTTATTTTTACTAGCAGTGCAGACAAAATCCAGGCCCTGCACACTGAACTGGACTCTGTCCAGGCTTTGCGTGGACAGTTGGAGGAGGTTCTGGCACGGACGCGTAATATGGCCTTAATGTTGGAAAGAGCTGCTAAAAGGCCAGCTGACATAGGAGGTGGGGATGAACAGAGTCCACTGTCTAAACCCTCAAAGGGCTCTGTGACTTATAATGTGTGAATACAACACAGCACTGCTGAGACCGAGACTGGCACTTTTTATGTAAGATGCAGCTGCCTGTAGGTGGTGATGGTCTTAAATGGTCAGCTAAATATAGACAGTAAACATGTTGAGATTATACTACTGTCATTCTACTGGCAGCTTCATCAAACTGCACAAACACTGCTCTCATTAACAGTATGTTTAATAACCCTCATGATACGAAGTCCAACTCACCTTTATTTAAATGCTATTTATGAACTATATTTATACATGTGGTGTGAACATTTTATAGTAAGTAAAAACTGCCTGCCTATTGCTTTGCAGTGTTCTGTATTTGCCATTTTGTTTTTCACTTGTGTGATTCTCATGGCCTTAGTGTGAGAAAGCTCATGCCTTTAAGTGAAATGTTTGTCCATTGTATCACGTGATCAGTACCATGCTGTTGTTTTTATGGCCCCCAAAAAGAAAACAAAAATCTGAATAGAAAGATCTCCATTTACACTTGCACATTAGCATCCCTGTGCTTGTTAGATGTACATCAGTGAGTATGCCTGACTACATACACAAATGTATCCGTCTTCATCAGTTAACCATTAGTTCCATCAAGCCAACCTGTCCCTTTGGTCTTTATTACACAAACAGAAATATGAGTTATAACTCTTAATCGTTAAAACATTTACTCTCTGTAGGCATTGTTCATGTTCTTTTTAATCTATAAGGTGGAATCCTTGACAATCTTTGTACAACAAATGCAACTGCAATAAACATGCTGGGGTTGTGACAAAAGCATTGTTTTTCATGACTTTACTTGTGTTTGAACATGAACCCCCTCCCCAGAGCCCAAATATCTATATATTATACACTGTCACTGCATAAAAGCTATGAAAAAATATGTACACCATCTAACATAACTGTATAATCAAGATCCGTTATCTTTTTTTAAATAATGTGTCCTCATGCATGAAACTGTGGCATGGTTTTCATGTTTGCATGGCTATTTTTCTGTCAGACACAAGCACCAAATAAAAGCCCTTGATAACCCTCTTACATAAAAACAGCACAGCACAGAAAAGACTGTGCTCATTATATTCTGTTACAGATCCACTCATAACTTATCTTTATAGAATGAGTACATTACAGCCCAACATTCAAACTATTCTATCTATTCCATCTTTCACAAAAATAAATGTATCAAAAGATGACTGCTTCAACTTACCCAGAGATGCTTTATTTAAACTATGACAGAGCACATTATCTAGGGTTGTTATGTAACTATTTGCCTTTGAAATTCCTACTCGGTTTGCTCTGAGCTGTAGTTTTCTCCTACACCTAGTTACTTAAATCGATTCACAGTAACTGTAGAACATTGTTTTAACGCAGAGTACATTGTCTCATGTACACAGTGAGCCTAAATACTATAAAAAGGTTTTCTTGGGTTCAAATGTATTTGGCATCTGCTAAGTGTATGACATAACATTTCCCCTCTATCCCATGACTTCACTGTGAGACTGGGAGAGATGGAAAAATGTTACAGCAGAGGCACAGCTCACACATTCAACCCTCTGTAATAGAACAACTATTAACTGAAAAATAATGATTGGTTATTTTTGTTTGGTTATTTTTAGAGCTCATCTCAGTCGAAGAGAAAGACTTTGATGATGACTGCAGCACTGAGGAGTTTTCTGACAGCATAGAAGAGGAGGACTGTAAAGTAACAGTACATAGTTTTACATCCATCCAGGTAACTGAATTATTCATACTATTATATTACACTTATTTTCAGCTGATTCTTACATTTAATGTGTCTTTTTAGGCTTCTGAGATACAGCAACTTGAAGAAGAAAGGACAACACTTGAAGCTGAACTTGAAGAAATCCAGTTACAGCTGGAGAGAGATGGGTTTAGTTCATTTGCCCATATGAGGTATTTGTCCCATCACACTGTATGGGGGTTTGCCTTGTGCCTCCTTGTTATTGAGAAATATATAGTAAAGCTATTAGCTATATATATTTTTTTTTAATTTATCAGTTTTAAATTTAAAATCTAGAATGTTTGTTTTGGAGAACTGGTTGTCTTGACTAATACCAACTTACTTAAGCCGTTTTCACAATTTTTAATGTTCAACCTTTTTTTTCAGGAGCGCTTTAAGGAAGCTACAGCAGGAAAACTTTGCTCTTAAAGAAAGTCACAACCAGACTAACACAGAGCAGTGTTTGAGTGACCAGGAAACTGAAGATGAGCTGGAGACAGAGGGGGAAGAGGACAAGGAGAGTGATGAAGAGGAGGAATCTCCTTTTGCCAGTGATCAGCATCAAAAGAGACCTAATACGTTGAATCTATCTTCCTATAATGGCAATGTTGTTGTAAGTTACAAGACATTATTTTAGTTAGTTAAATATTTATAATTCTGAAACATCATATTTCAATGAACTGTCTTAGGAGGTGGGGCTTCCTGGCTGCAGTAAGACCCCAGAGTGCTGGCAGGACTTAGAGGAGGGTCTGAGGGAACAGGCATCCCGTCTGCGCTCTGATCTGGCTCTGAGCTGTCAGGAGAACAGAGAACTGCAGGAGAGGCTGATGGTGTCTGAGGCCACAGTCCATGCTCAGGCTGAACAGATGAAAGACTACAGAGATCTGCTGAGTGAGTCTTCATCAACCACGAGCTGCTTGCACATCCAGTCATCATACATACACATACATGCACTAACTGTGATGTTTCTATAGCAGAGACCTCCGTCAAACAGGCCAATAAGCACGTGCAAGTGGATCTGCAAGACCTGGGATATGAGACCTGTGGTCGTAGTGAGAACGAAGCAGAGCGAGAGGATGCTAGTAGTCCAGGTACAATACAAATAGTATACAAATTATAACAATTTTATATCCTGATTTTCATTTTGTTATCTTTATGCTTTCTCTTCAGAGTTTGATGACCTAGAGATGTGCACTGCACTGTCACAGCATCAAGATTATGAGGGTGAGGGCCGAAATTGGTATGCTGGTAACACTGGTAACACAGAACCCTTTAAAACGAGAGGAGATCCCAGCTCCCTTCAACATCTGGTCCAAGATCTGCGTTCTCAGCTCACCCATTGTCACAAAGTGATTCGTGGACTACAAATGAGAGTACGCTCTTTGTCAGCCACCAGCGATTATGCCTCCAGCCTTGAGAGAACCCCACGAAAGGTATTTATCATTTTTTCTGCTTTTAGCACGGTATGTACCTTTAATTACCACTGATCATTTGTCTTTTAGGTAAACTGGGCATTGGCTAAATCTCCTGCACCAAGTGGTGTGGAAGAGGATGAAGGCTGGATGTCCGATCCTCAAGGAACGCTCTCAGGGTCCAGCCGCAACAAAGCACTTCAAGAACTCATGGAAAGAGTAGCATCTTTGGAAACCCAACTAAGAAACTCCAGGAAGGACAGCAAGGAACAATCAGAAGACACAAAATGTGCCACATGGCCTGGGTAAATGCAATACAAAAAATTATGTCATAAAATATATATGACATGGTGCATATCAGCAATTTCTTAAATCAATGCCTATGTTTTTGCAGGAAGTACAACTCTTTGATTCAGGCCCAAGCACGTGAACTGTCCCATCTGAGGCAGAGGATTAGGGAAGGCCAAGGAGTCTGCCATATACTCACCCAACACCTGGGAGACACCACAAAGGTACCTATATGCTCATTTGTGTAATGTAATAAAATTACAGCCTCCTAATTAGATTTTTTTCTTTATTAACAGACTTTTGAAGAGCTACTTCGTTCCAATGACATTGATTACTACATGGGCCAAAGTTTCAGAGAGCAGCTGGCCCAAAGCACTGCTCTGGCACAGAGAGTTGTTGCAAAGATTAGCGGAAGTAAGAAAGAGCCTTATGAAATTATACTGCTATTAATTCTAACAAAACAAACATTATTGTTGTACATTGACTCTTCATTGTGCTTTTAGGAGACTGTACTGAGAGCTGTGATGATAAGACAGCTACACTTCTTGCCTTAAGGTGAGTTCTATCAATTTTTAGGGCATCTTGTTATCACATACAAAGCTATGATTTTGCAACAGTCTATAGTAAATTACAGTGGAGCCATTTAGGAAAGTGTACCATGACTCTGTATTCTTTACAAAAATTAGACCAAATAAATGCATTATTTATATATAACCTATAAAACACTGGAATATATTTTTTTTAAGTTAGCCCTTGCATTGGGCAAGTGCTTACTTGTCATGTGACACACTGCTACACGTTTGTGGCCTTCCACATGGCTTCCTGCAGTGCCCAGGGGACAGAGGGATTGCTGATAATCCATTCCCAGGCCACAGCTTGAATCCTTTACTGTTAAGACTCTTGAGGTGAACGCGCTACTGCAGGTGCGCACCAGTTTGGCTTAAGAGGCTCAGCAAGTCAGTATAGGAACAGCCTCTGTCAGCCTGTTTACAAGACAACTGTATTCAATTTTTTTGTAGATATTCATTCATTTTTGTGGATTTTTTGCTTTGGATTAAACAGTACATGGCTCCTTTGTGGAAAATGATGATTTCAAAGAGCAGCCCAATCTACAGAGATTCTTTATGGTCTTTTTCAATTAATTCAAGTCGAAGCCAAATGAGACAGGCAGCTCTGTTAAAATTTATGTTGGAGAAAGACCGGGAACTTATGCTTCAGAAACTGAAACAGTAAGATGCGCTATGACCACATCAAAATTTGTTTCAATTACTCTTTTTACTATCTTTATATTTGTCATTTTGTGTTGTGTATGTATGTGTATCTTTAGTACTAAGTAATTATTTGTTTTATACTAAAGCAATTTTATCTTTTCCCATGTAGACTAAGTAAGGAGCTTCAGCAGAAAGATAAAATCATTGAGTCACTCCACTCCAAGCTCCAGCACCGTGCAGAAACTCCTTCTAGTTGTCATGCCCTTTCTGAAACCACCGACCAATCAGACCGGACATCTTTGGTGTCAGATGAGTTCCAAGGCACTGAAGACTTGGAGTTGTGCTCAGAGGCAGATAGGCCAGAATATCCAGGGGAGCACAGCCTGCAGCCAGGACGATTCGGATCAGAACAGAGAGGTACGGATGACGTTTACATGTTTTTCTCTGACTTTTTTTTTTGTTTATTTCACAAACCATTCCCCTCTTGTAGTCTTCCTATCCCCTTATTCACATCGCCCCCTCAAGTCTTCCAGCAGCTGTCCCAACATGCTTTGCTCTGCTCCTTTTGCTGGAGGTATGGTCCGTACACGTGGTTAACACACAACAGCTGTACCAAAAGCATTCACATCTGTATTGTCTGTCCCTCACCATCATTATCATTCTCCTCCAGCCCCATTGCCCCAGCCCTCCTTTCCCTTTCCCTATGGCCTTGATGTTTGGGGTAAGGAGCTTTCCCCTGCTTCTCAACCCAGGGCCTTGTCTGCCAATGCTGTTCGGCCTGAGCTGGACATACTATATGAGAAGAGTAGGGGTAAGGGACCAGGAGTGGTGTTAATATAGTTTTATATAACTTGTTTGATTTTACTTTTGTTTGTGTCTGTACAGGCTCATTTTCATCAGGAGACCACAACCAATTAAACATTCTCAACCACAGCCAGCTATCCCATCATGCCTTTCAACAATACCAAGTAGGAATCCCGGAAGACTATTCACTGAAGTCGGACTCTGGTTTAGTAACAGCAGGGCGTTTATGGGACATCGAAAGTAAGGCTCCACCTACTCTAAGCTACTCTGGATTAACAGAACATCCTGGTAACAGTCTAGCAGGTAACAGGTGTTCTTTGTTGTAGTGAGATGCTGATTAATTCTCACAATTATATTACAATGGCTTTAATACATCAATTTTTTCAGGAATGCACGTGATAGAGGAGCACTTACAGGAAGTAAAGTGTCTACGGCAGCGTTTAGAAGAATCCATTCGAACAAATGAGAGACTGCGTCAGCAACTGGAGGAGAGGCTTGCAAGCACCGGCCGTGAAGGAGGTATTGTTGATATATTTATCACCAACCATAAAGAATGGTTGTTAGTAAATAACCTGTAAATGTTACTTTTTTTAAGGAGCACCTACAAACATCTACATTCAAGGTCTTGATACAGTTACACAACTGTCCAATGAGATTAGAGTCCTTAGAGAGGAGAATCAGGGCCTACAGTCACGTTTTCAGGCAAGCACAGGTAATTCAACTAAAACCAAGGAAAGGTCTCCACATGAAGAGTGTTGAGGACACTTTAATTTAGTTAGAGGATAGATTTGATATCTTTTACTGGGTATGTTCCCAGGTGAAGAGGTGGGACAGTTGCGGGATGCAGTATTCACAGCACGTGCTCGCCTCAAACAAGCAGAACTGGAGGCAGAGCAGTGGAAAGAGGAGCTGAGGCGTCTACAGATTCATAGTCAAGAACAGGGACAACAGCTCAATGCATTAAGGCAGGAGCGACAGATGACCCAGGAGCAAACCAACAGGTTAGTCAGTATGAACTAGATAACAGTTTTAGAGAATGGAAATACTTTTTTATCTTAAATTGGCCCGCCTTGACTTTGTTCACTATTTTCAGGCTTCAACATGACGTGTCTCTTCTGCAGCAGCAGTTGTGTGAAAGCAGGGACCTCATCCACTCCCTGCAGGGTGAACTGCAGGTGTATGACCAAGTGTGTGCTAGAACAAGGACAAGCAAAGGTCATTTTTGTTTCTTTTCAAAACATAACATAAACGGCGCCCCCTGGTGGAAATTAAAATTATTCTTTCTACAGGTTTCTTGTCTGAGCTTCCCATCCTGCCAGTGGAGCTTGCAGAGCTCCTAGGGGAAGTGAGGAGTCTTCGTGCTCAACTGCAGAACAGCATCCAGGAGAACAGCACCCTCAAACAGCTGGAGCAGAAGCTGGGCTCGCCCCGGACCCTGTGTGCCCTCACTGCCAGCCCACAGAGAGAAAGCTTCTACAAACGCCAGCTTCTGCATGGTAAGACACATTACATCCTCACCAATGCTAATAGTGTAAGACTAACTGTTTGTGGTACTTCAGAATGCAGTGTGCTGCTCTGAGTGTGTGTGTGCTCCACAGACCCTGCTCCGTCTCCACCTGTCAGGGACATTGGTCTGTTTAACTGTGGCTCCCCCGGTCCGCCCTACTCAGATCTGGAAGATTGCCATAGCACTGCGAATGGTGTGATTCTTAATTGCACTGCATGTAGCTTGACTCATACATTGTTAAATACACAGCAATTAACTAAAACACAATAAATAATTGCTAATGATGCTGTAATTAGCCATTACCTGTAATTCTCTCTGATCAACAGACACATTTGACCCTCATGCTGAGTTGGAGGGGGAGGCCCCTGATGGATCTTTTGCGAACCGTAACGGTCGTCATGTCATTGGGCATGTGGATGACTTCAGTGCTCTGCAGCAGCAGATTCTGGAGGGCTGCAGTCTTGTCCATCAGATAGACGCTACACTACAGTCATGCCAGAGTTCATCACTGAAAGAAAACTGTATGCAGGACTGTAAAAATGTAGGACAGAATACTATTTTCAACATTATAAAAAAAAATAATGAACTCCATTATGAATAATGTTAAACCATATCCTCTGCAGGTCCTGGACGATAGTTGCATTAAAATGTTATTTGCCAACACTAAAACACTGAGGCAAATCTTTGAGGAGGCCATGTCTCTGCTGAAGATGTTTTGGAGAGCAGCTCTGCCCAGCACTGATGCCTCAATACAGAGCCTTAAGAAGGTAAGTGAAATGTGATGGAGTGTTAGTAGCCTGTTAGAAATGTGGAGTTAACATTTGTTTGCTGCATCGATTCAGGAGCAGTGCCTTCAGGAGGAGATTCTGTCGCTTAAACTGCGTGTGTCGGAGCAGGAAGAGGTGCTCAAAGGGACAATTCAAAGACTGAGAAGCACCAGCCGTACAAAGGAAAGCATGGAGCACTTCATCGTCAGTCAGTGTAAGTTCACTCTTCCTCAGAATATTGATCAAAATCTTTATGAAATTATGCAACATTATTTTAGTGATATATATATATTTTAGTGTCAAGAACTCGAGATGTGCTAAAGAAAGCCAGGACAAATTTGGAGGTAAATAAAAACAGATTTGTTATTGTTTTCATTGCTGTGTAGCTCTGAATGTTTTCTGCTGTAGCTCTGTGAACCCATGTCTGTCCTTTCTCACCTTAAATTGTCTTTCTTAAACACCCAGAAGAACGAGTTGAAACTCTCCTCTCTTAGCTCCTCCTCCTCTCCTTACACTGGTAACTGTTTTGCATCTAGTGTCTTGTGAGTGTGGTGATTGTTCCAACGGCTGCTGTTTCTCATTCATAAAGCGGAGGGCAATCTGTGTTGTCTTTTCCCTCATTATAAACCTGCTTTTTCTAACCATGCTGGATTCACTGCTTTACCACACCATCATATTTGTTTTGTTAGCAGGAACTGTTACAAAGTCTACTATCAAGGAACAACAATAATAATTTCATTTTGTAACAAAGTATAACATTTATAAGCTGTGTGGATGGATATGTTGTTGTGGGTTTTAATTTGTGAGACAGCTAAAGATGATAAACTGGCCATCTAGACATGACAAATGTCTCCTATTGAAATTGGATAGTGGTATTTACAAGTCCTCTGTTTTAAAGCTGTGCCTATTTATAACACTGGTTCATTCATAGTTTCCATATTCTCTATACACTATGTTCTTTTCCCAAAGTGTCAAAGTTGAATGAATTCAGGACAGTTTGTATTATATTCATTCACAATGCAAAATGGTATGGTTGCTTGAGTCCAAATTACAACCTTTCTTTTGTTTTTGTCATCTTCAGTTCTGCATCTTTCAACACTAATACCTTACAAAACCGTACTTGATCATTTTGCTGCTAACCATGTACTATAATAATTCACCTTATTTTTTTTTTTATATTTTGATATTTGATATTTTTCAGGTGAGGAGCCAGGAGAGTCTGCCAGAGAATGGTCTTCTGATTGCAGTGTCATGACCTCCAGTGGTGCAGCCAATCGACACTTTGCAACAAGGAAGCGTACCAGCCAATGCCTGCTTTAGAATTAAACCAGCCTCAACTCTATCACCTCTAAGCAAAAAACAGCCATGACTTCCTCCCTGGTTTTAAGCCCCATCACCAGCCATTACTTCACAAAAAAAAACTGTAAAATAATTTCAGCCTCAAAAGAGCTTCTACCTTCCCTTTGCCCCTTACAGACAATACACCCTCAGTATAGTCTGCAAGCCTTACCTTGCTGAGTCAGCCATAATGTCTTTGAGTGGTCCAGTGAGCAGTTTGCCTTGCCATGAGTGTGACAAAAGAAAGTGTTTGACATGTGTCTCGATGGTTTCAGAGGTGTGCATCCTTTGCTAGGAGCTGGATAAAGTTGCTTCGAAGGTGTGTCTGAGTCCATGGATAAAATCTGCATTTCTATGTCTTCTCATCCAGACTCAGATATGTGTCTAGGAGCATCTATGTGAGAACGAGCCAGCCAGCCTTAAGGGAATATATGTTTGTGCATGTTTACCAGTGGCTTGAGAAAGGAATCCTCACACCACAAAAACAAAAACAATACAATGTGTGTTAATTACCACTCAAAGACAAGAAACCCTCAAAACTGACCGTCACAGAAAAGTATGAGGCTTTTTATGAAAAGGACGTTTTTTGCAAATTCAATGCAATGACATCACAATGTATTACTACACAGTGGAGGAATGTATGTCCATGATCACTGCTTATTGGTTATATACTTGAGAAAATCTAAGTACTTGAGGTGAAATGTGAAAGATTTGAACCAAAAGTCAGATGTTACAAGTTGCTAATAATCCAAGTGGGTCTCTGTATTAACTTGTCTTGCACATAACAAAAATTGCATTAAAAACACATAGATTTTACTTCAAACATTTGCTTGACATATTCCACTGGATCCACAAAAGGAGTATTCATATTGGCATGTGCAGTAATTATGTTTGAATGAATAATCATGCTGCACCACAATTGTTTATTTTACTAGAATTTGCCTTTGATTAACTCTAGATTAATTATTAGAGTCCATTACTGTTAGACCATACAATTCTTTTTCGAGTGAATTTTGTTATTGGAAATCATGGCACAGGGGCTTGCCAGTAGTTGCCAAAGTTTGACCTTTGAACTTCTTTCTGACTTGCTGTATCCATGCGAATGACAAAGCCTATGAATGACCAGAGACGGAAACTGTTAGACATGAGTCGTTAAAGGCTCCTTTTTGGACCAATGTTGTGAAGACATGACCCGAGGCTTTAGGGTAAAGATTTGTGGTAAACTTTTGTTTTGCCAAATAACTTTTTATTGTTTTATTTCTCTTGGTTCAAGCATTCCTGTGGAAGTGGCAATGTAGATGGGTTCCCAGAAGACACAAACTTTGGCAGACTACTGGTGGGGTCACTGTCCTCATGTATTTAAGTGAAACCTGTTTTAGTTTTTCCTGTTGCCATTTATGCTGTAAATAAATATATGTGTGTGTGTGTGAATGGAGTGTGAGTGTTTTACATTGAGACTACATTTGCCTTTTTGCAAATTTGATATCATGGGTAGCTGTGCAATAGCTTAATTTGAAATTGAGCATAGTTTTATGACTTTGCTACTTCTGTGTGATTTATAGGCAGTGTGTGATACACTTTTGATAAAGTGTAATAGGGTGTGTGATAAAATATCTTCATGTTACACTACACAGTATATTATCCACCCTATGAAAGCTCTGATTGATGTTGCTTTGCTTGCCTTTGAGCTTTTAGCGGGAGCTGCTTCACTTTGAGGTGAAACTGCCTTGAAATAGTGCTTGTAATTCTGAGGGCTGCCAAGTCAGGTTTTGTTTGCGCTCAAATTCTTTTCTGTTGCCAAGTATTTCAAAGACAGTGTTTCATTTTCTAAATACCAAAATATTGTTAAAACAAATTAAATAGAAACAACTATGAGGAATTGAGCACTTTGTTAGAGCGTAAACAAACCCTTTTGATATTTATTAGGGATTTGTACTGCAGTATATGTATTATGGGTTATGAGTTGCGTTTGTATATACAGCTTCTATGTGATGGAAACTGACTTTGAGTTTTTGCATTATAAACCCGACTCTGAGGCAGGACTTATCTCTTGCTTCCAATGAACGTGTGTTGTGATAACAACAATGTTGTTGAAATAAAGAAATATGTAAAACACTTAGATCTATACTTTGTTTTATTTGTAAAGAATTCATATTATTGGAGCAGAAAATGAACAAAAACTACTGAAGAAAACAATGTGTTCACTTTACTTGCAAACAAGTAAAACCTTGTTCAACATCTCATACAGGTTTAGCAAAGCTTTTTAAACATTCATAAACACTTGTAAAATTCAAGTTTAGGTTATGGCACATGTCCACTCAGCCAACTTATATCTAAACTCTTAAAAAAAGATGAAATGTATGGGTACCATTGACTGGACAATAATGTAACACCTTTAAAATACTTCTAAAACAAAATGTACAAAATTTACTTTGGACATACAGTAGGAGTGAGCACAATAAATGTAACATGAAAAAATTCCACATTTAAATGTATCTTTTCAAATCTCTTCAAAGGCTATTGACCACAACACACAAAACATTAAACACACCACATTCACAGGTGAATCAACAAGTGCAAAAAACCAAGCAAATTAGACACTTGACCACAGTATAAAACAATACACTCTAATACTGAAGAATAAATACAACACACCCAATCAGAAGTCCATCTATGCTTTTGTTTTCATCTGTTGAGATCAAAGCATATATATCAGACTCCTGCTACATGAATGGTCAAGTGCTCTAGAGGAAAGGCATGTGACACTACCTGCTTTCAGAGTGATAACCACTTGATGCTGAATGTTTACTATAAATATTTCTAAGAATTTGATGATTGTTTCAGCAGGCACCAAGTTAAAACTATTTTTTTGGCAGTAACAATGCATGCAAAAAGCACTTTACAACAATATATTTTGAACGGCAAAAAAACACGTGCAAGTAATTTCTGGACGCAATAACAAACCAAGTACACAGTGTTTTGTGTCTCCAGTCTGTCTACTGTATGTTCCAACACCTTACTACCAGCTTCTGAGCCCTTTTTGATCGCATGAGCAATCTTTTTAAAATGCTACTGCCACTTTCTACCATTGTAAACATGTTTTTTCTTTGCAGGATTGGCTAAATGAGAAAATTACAATAGACAGACCAGAGAAATGGCATTTGAGGTGATGGTGTTAAATTGGTTTGTAAAGCAAAGAGGTGACATATTTCTTCTTATATCGGTGAGTGGCACTGAGCACCATCACTCCATCCTACAAAGACAGATAATAATATATTTCAACCGTGAGAAAAGAGGTCAGTTTGTGCCATTTTGTCAAACATTACCTTTATCGACAGAGCATATAGATGATTTAACATGACGTGATTGGGTTCAGGCAACAAAGCAGGGTCACACTGTCAAGAAAAGGAACGGTTAGTACAAGAGAACATGTTTCAATTTAGTGAATTGTTACAATAATAATACTAATAATAATAATAATAATAATAATTCAAAACATTGAGGAATGTAGAAAAGAAACATACAGACACATTGGTATCCTTGTTTAGTATAACTTGTAGGAGATGTGGCGGGAGTATAGGTGGTGCTTTAAAGTGTTCCTCTGGTCTGAATATGTACTGGTCCTGCCCATATGGTCCAGGAGGAGAGCTAGATAAATCTAAATAAACATATAATAGTCATATTTCTGTCATGTTTACTATTTTTACAGTTATGTTAAATAAGACTATAAATCATTACAATATTTATATATACAAACGGCATAAAGAATTTACCTGAAGTGTCCGAGCACTCCAGAGAGTCCACCTGTAGAGCATCAAACACTTCAAAGTCAGACTTTTTGACTTGAATAAGATTGTTTATAGTTCCCATTTGGCTGGTCACAACAGGCTACAAGAAAAAAAGAGCAAATAACAACAGAAGTTGAGACTGTGCATTTGTCACCAGGCATTGTATGATGTGATTTCTAGAAAATATAAAAAATAATACCTCTGATGGATCATGTACCCACTGGCCATCAACAAAAAATTTATACTGGTGCTCTCCTTCAGGTAAGTCAAGGATCGCTACAAAGTCATTATGGCTTCAAAAACAGATACTGTGTCAATGTTTAAGTTCAAGAAAAGCTAAAAAAAAAAAAAAAAAGTGAAGTATTTAAAAAATCCACCTTTTATTCAGAGGTATCTTTGTACTCCAGTTGTTGAACGAACCAGCTATGTAAACCTCTTTCCCTCCCCCAGCCCAGCGGATGACAGTGGGCCGAGCCTGTGGCCCAGTCTTTACCAGGTCATCCAGATCTGGAGCAAACTCCTTCTCTTCTAGAGCCTAATGACAAAAGTACACACTTAAATCAGTTGCCCTTGTCGAAGCATTCTTTGCTTTTAGACTTCTTTTTACTTTGGTTTCCGGACCATGGGTGTTAAAGATGTTGGGGTCATCAGTACTGTCCACCATCTTGTTGCTGGGCTCTTGGTCTTTGTGACCAGTGCTGTCTGCATGCTGGGCCTTGGCTCCATGGCGATCTCCAGTCACTCTGTCACTTGTGTTGCCCATAGTGCCACACTATTTATAGAACAGCTGAACAGAAAAGACATGCACGGACTATGGTTAAAAATGAAAGAAAATATCTAATCAGAACCATAACATCATATTCATTTGAATAACTGTAGCATTAGTTACGAACTTTTACACAGGTACTATTTTGACACTGAGAGAACAAGAATGAAAGAGGAAACAACAATTATTATATGTTCATACACAATACATAAGTTATGAGAGAAAAGAAAAACATAAGGATTTATGTAGTGTCACTTTACTTTTAGGACACACTTTAAGACTCGAAAGATTAAAGTTTCAACCACAAGAAGAAGCTACAGTAATGATGGTAATGTTAATTAGCTCTATGGTATATTATCATTATCCTGAAACAACGTTGAATACAAATCCCAGTTAGTTAATTTAAGATTCAAACATTTGGGGGGATAGTACAGCACAGCTCACCTCCTCAGTGCTTCACCAAAGCCTCTTTGGACACAGGACTATTTTTATCTTGAAGTAACGTAGAGGAGTTAGCT